>CM042384.1:26296071-26411232 GCA_023634145.1 Thymallus thymallus
CGAACAGCCCGCTCTTTTCTGGGTCCTAAAGCTAGTACCTACAGTACCGGCAATAGCCCTTACTACCTACATCTAACTGCAAAAAGGTCTGGACCTTAACGGCACAGATGGTTGTGGGTTCACCCCATGATGCATAGGCACAACATACAAACACACATATTGATTGATTGATTAATTGACAGTCACATACACGTGAAAACAGTATTTTATTGGAATAAATCATAAATCATGGAACTGTAAATACATATGAAAAGGAGATAGTTACAGTATGAATTGTAGTTTCAAAATCAAAATAAAAAACAAATTATACATTTAATAAAATAAGTCTGCATTGAAAATGCTTTTTAGTCCATGACTAGGCTTAATCTGTGTCAAGGAAACCAACCCTCAATATATTGCGCTAAGCATGTTTATCTGCAACATACATATTGTGACTGGATACGTCTTCATAACTGAAAAACTGTATGTTGACCTGTTGTAGAGTCAAGCTGCACACTTCTCATTTCTGAAATGCAAACTGTATTTAATGTTTGTTTATGCAATGATCCATGATGAATACATATTCCTAACTCAACTAAAAAGTGACATTATCCTTTGTGTAACCAATACTGTTCTCTCTCTCACAACAATACTGCAGGTATGTCTAGCATGCACTTTTTTTCTTGACAGTGAATACACCCAGTCTGTAGCCTATCGTTGTGTTAATAATTATAATATCTGGTGGACCAAAAAGCCTTTAGTTTGACCAAGTCTCACCTGTCAAGGTTTGTTCAGACACCAATATGGATTTACTGAATTATCTTTATACTGTACATATTCGCAATCGGACTTTGGATTTAATTCTCAGAAAAATAATTTCATGATGTCATTAAAATATAGATATGATGTCATTAAAAGAAGTGTATGATATCATTAAAAGATGGGTATGATGTCATTAAAAGAAGGGTATGATGTCATTAAAATATGTCTATGATATCATTAAAATATGTCTATGTTGTCATTAAAAAATGCTGCCAGCATCACTGCAAACCACAAGATACTAGTGGTAAAGTGAAAGTAGAACAAAAGGTAGGAGAAATTATCATCGGTAAGCATCAATCCATCCCTCCATCATCATTATGATAAAGTGGTGTAAATTATATCTACATTCTAGTCATTCAGTTTGCTGGTGCTGCACACTCATAGTTTATAAAATAATCCACAATAGTAAGGCAAAGCCAAAAGTCTCCTGACCTTTGTTTCTCTCCCTCTCTGGACAGTGGTGTGGTGGATAGGGTTTAGTCTGTGGCAGTGAGTGTCTCTCTCTCTCTCTCTCTCTCTCTCTCTCTCTCTCTCTCTCTCTCTCTCTCTCTCTCTCTCTCTCTCTCTCTCTCTCTCTCTCTCTCTCTCTCTCTCTCTCTCTCTCTCTCTCTCTCTCTCTCTCTCTCTCTCTCTCTCTCTCTCTCTCTCCTCTCTCTCTCTCTCTCTCTCTCTCTCTCTCTCTCTCTCTCTCTCTCTCTCTCTCTCTCTCTCTCTCTCTCTCTCTCTCTCTCTCTCTCTCTCTCTCTCTCTCTCTCCTCTCTCTCTCTCTCTCTCTCTCTCTCTCTCTCTCTCTCTTCTCCTCTCTCTCTCTCTCTCTCTCTCTCTCTCTCTCTCTCTCTCTCTCTCTCTCTCTCTCTCTCTCTCTCTCTCTCTCTCTCTCTCTCTCTCTCGTCATTAACCGTCATTGACCTTCAATCAAGCTTCAATGCCATACAACACTCCTTCCGTGGCCTCCAACTGCTCTTAAACGCTAGTAAAACTAAGTGCATGCTTTTCTATCGTACGCTGCCAGCACCCGCCCCACCGGACTATCATCACTACTCTCGACGGATCCGAATTAGAATACGTGGACACCTACAAATACTAGGCATCTGGTTAGACTATAAACTCAACTTCCAGACTCACATCAACCATCTCCAATCCAAAATTAAATCCAGAATTGGCTTCCTATTTCGCAACAGAGCCTCCTTCACTCATGCTGCCAAACATGCCCTTGTAAAACTGACTATCCTACCGATCCTTGATTTTGGCGATGTCATTTACAAACTAGCCTCCAACACTCTACTTAGCAAATTGGATGTAGTCTATCACAGTGCCATCCGTTTTGTCACCAAAGCCCCATACACTACCCACCACTGCGACCTGTATGCTCTCGTTGGCTGGCCTTCATTATATATTCGTCGCCAAACCCACTGGCTCCAGGTCATCTACAAGTCTTTGTTAGGTAAATCCCCGCCCTATCTCAGCTCACTGGTCACTATAGCAACACCCACCCGTAGCATGCGCTCCAGCAGGTTTATCTCTCTGGTCACCCCCAAAGCCAACACCTCCTTTGGCCGCCATTCCTTCCAGTTCGCTGCTGCCAATGACTGGAACGAATTGCAAAAATCATTGAAGCTAGAGGTTCCTATCTCCCTCAATAACTTTAAGCATCAGTTGTCAAAGCTGCTTATCGATCACTGCACCTGTATATAGCCCTTCTGTATATAGCCCACACTACTACCTCATCCCTATATTTATTTTTGTTTATTTCACTAATCTTGCACTCCAGTATCTCTATTTGCACATCAAAATTTGCACATCCTTCATTCCTGTGTTAATGATGATAATTCTGTAATTTATTTTACCACTATAGTCTATTTATTGTCCTACCTCCTAACCTTACTGCATTTTTGCACTACATTTTGCACTCTGTATATAGATTTTCTATTGTGTTTTTTTTTTTTTTGACTGTTTGTTTAATGTGTAACTCTGTGTTGTTTTTGTCGCACTGCTTTGCTTTGTCTTGGCCAGGTCGCAGTTGCAAATGAGAACTTGTTCTCAACTGACCTACCTGGTTAAATAAAGGTGAAATAAAATAAAAAATAAAAAAATTAGCAGTCTCTCCTTCTTAAATTAGAACAGTTTCTCTCTATCGCTCTCTCTCAATTTTCTCAAATGTTCTCTCTCTCTCTCCATGGTTAGAAGAGTCGGGCTTGTTTCTTCATTTCGTTCCTCTTCCAGAGAGCCAGCCGGTCAAACTCTGCCACGGTCATCCCAAACACCTGAAGGAACTCCTCTGGACTCAGATGACGCTGGAAGACAGAGAAACACAGGGAGACACTGTATTATGGCTCATGTAGATTATGTGGATAATGTATGTTAACTATACGCAACAGATTATTTAATGGAAAATCAGCCACCAAACTAAGCCAGATCAGAACCTCACCTCTAGTCTGGCTCTGTCTACATCTGTAGGCAGTCTGAGTTGCCCCCTGGTGGTCACGATCAGCACATCATACGGGTAAACCTGCAACAGACAGGTCAGATGGAGTTAGAAGATATATGTAGTTAACAGTGTTGGGGTCAAATCAGGAAGTACGCTTATATTCCAATTCCTATTCTGATAATACTTGGAATTTCATGTTAGTTTCTGAATTTATTAAAGTGAAATGGAATTGACCCGAAACCACATGTCATAAAACAGCTGTTTCCTTTGTAATAACATGGAACCCACTGTATGGAACATAGCAGAGGTGTTCTATAGAATGAGATGATTTTTGGCTGCCCTTCCATTTCCTCTCTCTCAGGAAGTCTCTCCTAACCTCTCCTCATACTGACAGGAAGCAGAATTTGCCTGACACAAAGTTTATCCAAATATCAACAACCTTCCATTGGGATGGGCTGAGAGAAATGTCCATTCACCTCCTGTACCGGAAGGTCTTTGTACTGTCTGATCATTTCCTGTTAGAATTCTTTAAGAATGCATTCTTCCTTCCTCTTTCTCCTAATTTGACATAGCTGGGTGAAAGATACGTTTTCATAAAAGTATTAATTTGTGTTTGATCAGTGATTACTTAAAGGGAAGGGAGAAGGGGAAAGGTGTGTTTTTAAAGTATTCAAACAGGGTCCAGGTCCTGACTGTGGAAGCTGCCCTGTGACCCATGACCCTTTGACTAGAGCAGACCAGAGCAGGACGTCATAACTCTACTGCTACTTCCTCTGGTAGGGTCATTGAGCCAGGAATGAGAGAGAGAGCAGCTATACTGACCTACAGTGTCCTTTATATGAACAAACCCCAGTCTTTGTGATCCAATAGGAATCGTCTTTCTCCCCACCAGTGGATCCTAACACACCACTTGGAGAACACAGTCTTACATCCTTCCGGTTATTGTAGCCTACTGCTTGACAGTCACTCCACTTTCCGATCAACATTCAGACCCGTACCTTGTATTCTGTAGAAGAGAAAAATAGGACAAATACCTGATTACAATCAAGCAATAAGGAAATACCATAATGTTATCAATGTATTGAGACCTGAACCCAGGGTGGTTATATAGCACTCCTACCTCTGGTTCCCCAGTTGACTTCACTGCTGCAGTCATACTGTTGGTAGTAGTCTGGGGCTGCACTCTGGGGCTGCAGGGATACACATACAGATCTGTTAGTGATGACAACTTCAATGACAACTAGGAGGTAAGCTTGAATGACAGAATTCTATGAAAAGAATGTTTGGTTGCTGCCTTCAAGAAATAGGTTTCTCTGTCCAAAGATACTTTGACAGTAACTGTATAAATAAAGAATACTATAGTGTTGATGGTCACCCTGCTGACGCCGATCCGCCTGTATCCTGGTAGAGAGGCTGACTTGTACGAATCTGGAAGACAGGAATGCAATCAATCAATCCAATTTATTTATAAAGCCCCTTTTTACATAAGTTGTCGTAATTGCTTTTAGAATGTGCCTCTCATCAATAGACAGTAGAGGGCGATGTTTACAAACATATAGATTTCATGTATGTAATACTGTTTTACTGTTGTACTCACCACTGTCTAGGCTGTAATGGGATCGAGGAGCTGAAAGAGAGAAAGGAGAGAAAACAGGATTACTGAAAGAAAGAGAGACAGAGAGAGAGACACACAGACAGAAACAGAGAGAGAGAGAGAGACAGAAACAGAGAGAGAGAGAGAGAGAGAGAGACAGAGAGTGAGAGACAGAGAGAAAGAGAGAGAGAGACAGTGAGAGACAGAGAGAGACACAGAGAGAGAGAGAGAGAGAGACACACAGAGAGAGCAGCAGAGAGAGAGACAGAGACAGACAGACACAGAGAGAGAGACAGAGAGAGAGTCACAGAGAGACACAGAGAGAGACAGAGAGACAGAGAGAGAGAGAAAGAGAGACAAAGAGAGAGAAAGACAGAGAGCGAGACACAGAGAGCGAGACACAGAGAGAGAGAGAGAGACAGAGAGAGACACAGAGAGAGAGACAGAGTGAGAGAGAGAGTGAGGGCGAGAGAGCGAGAAAGAGAGAGAGAGAGAGAACCTTCTAAGAGATTTGACAAAGGCCTTCATTCAGTTAGATGAGAGTTTCACCACATCGTTTCTAAACCCAGAGGCGCAACATCGCAAGATTTCCGGGAATGCTTGCGAAAGAGACCAGGCCGGGGTTTGTGGTGTAATAAGTCAATAAAAGAATTGAGAAATTCATCCTTAGTTGTTAACGTTCTCGAAATCTAAAGGCACAACCTAGATTCGAGCCAATGTCTTATCTAGTTGGACATGTTATTAATCCAACCTTGTGAAAGTGAGAACAATTATTGTGAATTGAGCTAAGGGCATAGACTCTCTGTCTAAACATGCAAGTCACCACACTCTGACTAGGAAAAAAGAACAGTTTCATAGGCCCAGAGACCCTAGGAGACTAGCTCACCCCACACCAGTATCACTGGTTTCATGGTTTAATAACATGGACTGTAGACCACTCCTTTCTCTCCATCTCAATAACCCCATGCCTTCCAACTACCTTGACCTCCTTACCTCTCTATTTCCTCCCCATCACTCATTCCTCCACCCCTCCATCCATCTCTCCGCCCCTCTATCCCCCCTCCCCATTTATGATTGTCAGTAGCTATTGAAGCTCATAGGATCTGGGATCTGGGGTGACACACACACACACACACACACACACACACACACACACACACACACACACACACACACACAAAGAGACTTACAGCCATTGATAGTGTTGTTGTAGCCGGTGCTGTTGTAGCTGGTAGTGGTGAGAGTCTCTTTGCTGACACTGCGGGAGTTCCGAGCGCTGCCCCAAGGGTCATTGTCATAGCAACCAGATCTAGCTTTCATCTCCTCCTTTAGGATCATCCTCCCTATACCACTCTGGATCTGAGAGAGATCGAGAGAGAGATCGAGAGAGATCGAGAGAGAGAGAAGGTAGAAGAATAAATAAAAAAGAATCTTCCACAAATTTGTAAGCAGAGTAAATATGGAATAATGAGAGAAAGGGAGAGAGAAGGGGGAGGGGAGGTGGGGGAGAGTAAGAGAGGGAAGAAAGAGAGAGAGAGGGAGAGTCTTACTCTTTGAAGACTGTTGTGACTCCAGCTCTCTTCATCTCCTCCTGTAGAGTACCTTCTTCTAGGAGCACGGAGAACTGGTGAAAGAGAAAGAGAGAGAGAGAGAGAGAGAGAGAGAGTGAAAGCGAGAGAAAGAATGAAAGAGGGAAGTCCTTAGAAATGGCTTACACTTTGAAGACTAAGATGTAGTAACCGATGGTAACATAAAAAACAACTGTTAGTAGTGTGTAGGCATTGGTTTCGAAATTGTATTGGTATTCACGGCAGTTCCCAAGGTAGTTCCCAAGGTATGTCAATGCTGATTAGCCAATGGGCTTTCATGATTTTGAAGGAGTTTCATATTATTAGTTCAGTGCAAGACAACCCGCCTCTCCCGCCAAATTCAAAACCAAGGCGGTACTGAAGATGAGAGATGAGATTTGTTTTCACATGGCTAGCAGCTAGCAAGCCTCATTTTGTTAGTTAAAAAAGTTCAGGGCACAAAATGTCATCAGCAAAACAATATAAGGAAGATATCCGCTCATTTATTGCCTCTTGGACAAAGGAAACATTATTATTTTACTGAAGGGCCGGGCTGTTTGTGCTCTCTGTTGTAAAACTGTTGTTTTTCGGACATCAAGTGTACAGCACCTTTTGAAACAAGACTTGAGAAAAACTTAAAGGATGAGGCGGACAAGGCAGAAGGAATCAAGGTGGGCCGTGTCCAAATATGAAATGCAAAGCAGTGTGTTACAAACCTAGACGCAGTCAAAAATCAAAAAATCAACCATTTACTGATATCAAGGAGGCTTTCCTCAGTAGTTTGCAATCATCTCAAAGATACAAGACATGCCTGTAGCATTAAAAGGTTCCTGTGTTTACTGTGGCTCTTGGTGAGAGTGTGGATGTGAATGAGATTCCACGTCTGGAAGATGTTGCAAGATAGTGTGACAGAGCAGGTACGCGAGGAGCTGCTTCGTCTAAAACCCATTCATGGTACTACTAAAGGAGAAGATGTGGCAAGAGAGGTGTGGATATTCAAGCAACTCGAAGGGCTGTCAACTCGACATACTTTCAGTACTGACGTCATCGGAGTGCACATGGGGAGCTTAAGTCAGAGTTCTCTGCCAGATTTCAAGACTTCAAGCAACATGGTCCAATGTTTTCTTTTTTGATCAAGCCAGACAACTTTGAGGAGAGTGACTTGGATCTGTCTATGTTTCAGTGTATCGAGAACTTTGAAATGCAGCTGATCGAGCTCAAAGCATCCTCCCTTCGGTCATCAAAATGTACAGAGCTGCACAAAGAACTGTAAAGGGACAGAGAGATCAGGGAGCCTCCATTATCCACTGTTGGGAGAGCCTGCCAGTGAAATGTGACAGTTTGAAGGTTGTTGTACAATGCTTTCTGCATTTGGATCCACGTATCTATGTGAACAGATCTTTTTACACATGAAGTAAATCCGGAGGCCCCTCACGCAGCCGGCTGACAACGGAACACTCAGAGTGCAGTCTCCAAATATAACCCAGATATTACACGCCTCAGCAATGGAAAGCAAGGATCGCAGTAAACCGGTAAGATGTGATTTTCAATACAAAATGATATAACCTTGTAATGTTCATGCCAGTTAATTTCAGCAAGGAGTAATGTGAATGTGTGTGTGTGTATTTGTGTGTTGCAGGGGATTTGAAAAAAGATGGGGGAGACAGGAGACGGAGCAGGCTCCGATTCTCAGCAGCACATATGGGGATATGGAGTTGATAATATTGAAATAAGATTAACAGTCGTCTGTAATTTTTCTTTATTGAACCTTGTATTTTCATTAAATAATGTTATTTTTAATCACATGTATTATTTGTCCTTTGTAGTTCTGTAGCCCATATTGAAATGGAACTGTTCCACAAAAATACATGAAGGAGGAGCAATTTATACATATTATTATTAACAAAGATGTATAAATCATAGTGTTTCCATATAATGTCCATATATAAACAATCTAAATGTCTGATAAAAGCAATTGAAAACTGTAGAAGGTCGCATCACAACAAAATCTGTATTCTATCTGATAAAGCGCATAAAAGGAATATTGTCCATAAATCAAAACCATAAATGAAACCCTTTTTTAGACAGCTTTATGAAAAAACAATATACATAAAGCCACTACTACAAGACATCAAGTCACAATAAGGCCGACTTCAAATGCAGACCAAATTAAAATGACCATCACATTAAAACTGCTGACCACAACTGCATGTCAGACAACTACATATAATGCAATGGAATAGGAGTAATAACATCAAAGAATTTACTTACAGTCGTCAAGGACGCTTGCCGAACAATATTGACCAAACAATGGTGAAAATCAGGAAGTACAATACAAAGATCTATAGAGTGGCACCTGAGTGGCGCAGTGGTCTAAGGCACTGCATCTTCTTCAACGATGTCGCTCTCGCTGCTGGTGACTCTCTGATCCATCTCTATGCAGATGACACCATTCTGTATACATCTGGCCCCTCTTTGGATACTGTGTTTACTAACCTTCAATGCCATACAACACTCCTTCCGTGGCCTACAACTGCTCTTAAACGCTAGTAAAACTAAGTGCATGCTTTTCTATCGAACGCTGCCAGCACCCGCCCACCGGACTATCATCACTACTCTCGACGGATCCGAATTAGAATATGTGGACACCTACAAATACCTAGGCATCTGGTTAGACTATAAACTCAACTTCCAGACTCACATCAACCATCTCCAATCCAAAATTAAATCCAGAATTGGCTTCCTATTTCGCAACAGAGCCTCCTTCACTCATGCTGCCAAACATGCCCTTGTAAAACTGACTATCCTACCGATCCTTGATTTCGGCGATGTCATTTACAAACTAGCCTCCAACACTCTACTTAGCAAATTGGATGTAGTCTATCACAGTGCCATCAGTTTTGTCACCAAAGCCCCATACACTACCCACCACTGCGACCTGTATGCTCTCGTTGGCTGGCCTTCACTATATATTCGTCGCCAAACCCACTGGCTCCAGGTCATCTATAAGTCTTTATTAGGTAAATCCCCGCCCTATCTCAGCTCACTGGTCACCATAGCAACACCCACCCGTAGCATGCGCTCCAGCAGGTATATCTCACTGGTCACCCCCAAAGCCAACACCTCCTTTGGCCGCCATTCCTTCCAGTTCGCTGCTGCCAATGACTGGAACGAATTGCAAAAATCATTGAAGCTAGAGGTTCCTATCTCCCTCAATAACTTTAAGCATCAGCTGTCAAAGCTGCTTATCGATCACTGCACCTGTATATAGCCCTTCTGTAAATAGCCCACCCTACTACCTCATCCCCATATTTATTTTTGTTTATTTTCACTAATCTTGCACTCCAGTATCTCTATTTGCACATCATAATTTGCACATCCTTCATTCCTGTGTTAATGATGATAATTTTCTGTAATTTATTTCTACTCTATAGTCTATTTATTGTCCTACCTCCCAACCTTACTGCATTTTTGCACTACATTTTGCACTCTGTTTATAGATTTTCTATTGTGTTTTTGACTGTTTGTTTAATGTGTAACTCTGTGTTGTTGTTTTTTGTCGCACTGCTTTGCTTTGTCTTGGCCAGGTCGCAGTTGCAAATGAGAACTTGTTCTCAACTGACCTACCTGGTTAAATAAAGGTGAAATAAAATAAAAATAAAAATCTTAGTGCAAGAAGCGTCACTAAAGTCCCTGGTTCGAATCCGGCCGTGATTGGGAGTCCCATAGGGTGGCACACAAGTGGTCCAGGTTTGGCCGGTGTAGGCCGTCATTGTAAATAAGAATTTGATCTTAACTGACTTGCCTAGTTAAAATAAAATAAAAATGTGTTTTAGAAGGAGCAAAGACAGGGCCGGATTCAACACCTTGGACAGCGCCTTGGTGCGGCATCGCTCATCTGTTGCAGTTAGGCCTATAGTGGAGCTCCGTGGTGCTAATGGACAGCGTCTCTGTTTAGCGAGCTATGGAATTTTTCAGTATGTGTGCAATTAGGCATTCAATAGACACAATTAGTTGTAATGAACATACAGTTGAAGTCAGAAGTTTACATACACCGTAGCCAAATACATTTAAACCCAGTTTTTTAATCCTAGTAGAAATTCCCTGTCTTAGGTCAGTTAGGATCACCACTTTATTTTAACAATGTGAAATGTCTGAATAATAGAGAATGATTTACTTCAGCTTTTATTTCTTTCATCACATTCCCAGTGGTTCAGAAGTTTGCATACACTAAATTAGTATTTGGTAGCATTGTCTTTAAATTGTTTAACTTGGGTCAAACATTTTGGGTAGCCTTCTACAAGCTTCCCACAATAAGTTTTTCCTCCTGACAGAACTGGTGTAGCTGAGTCAGGTTTTTAGGCCTCCCTGCTCGCACACGCTTTTTCAGTTCTGCCCACACATTTTCTATAGGATTGAGATCAGGGCTTTGTGATGGCCACTCCAATACCTTGTCCTTAAGCTATTTTGCTTTGGAAGTATGCTTGGGGTCATTGTCCATTTGGAAGACCCATTTGCAACCAAGCTTTAACTTCCTGACTGATGTCTTGAGATGCTGCTTCAATATATCCACATAATTTTCCTTCCTCATGATGCCATCTATTTTGTGAAGTGCACCAGTCCCACCTGCAGCAAAGCACCCCCACAACATGATGCTGCCACCCCCGTGCTTCACGGTTGGGATGGTGTTCTTCGGCTTGCAAGCCTCCCCCTTTTTCCTCCAAACATAACGATGGTCATTATGGCCAAACAGTTCTATTTTTGTTTCATCAGAACAGAATACATTTCTCCAAAAAGTACTATCTTTGTCCCCATGTGCAGTTGCAAACCGTAGTCTGGCTTTTTTATGGCGGTTTTGGAGCAGTGGCTTCTTCCTTGCTGAGCGGCCTTTCAGGTTATGTCGATATAGGACTTTTTTCACTGTGGATATAGATAATTTTGTACCTGTTTCCTCCAGCATCTTCACAAGGTCCTTTGCTGTGGTTCTGGGATTGATTTGCACTTTTTGCACCAAAGTACGTTCATCTCTAGGATACAGAACACGTCTCCTTCGTGAGCGTTATGATGGCTGCATGGTCCCATAGTGTTTATACTTGGTACTATTGCTTGTACAGATGAACGTGGTACCTTCAGGCGTTTGGAAATTGCTCCCAAGGATGAACCAGACTTGTGGAGGTCTACAATTTTTCTTCTGAGGTCTTGGCTGATTTCTTTTTAGTTTCCCATGATGTCGAGCAAAGAGGCACTGAGTTTGAAGGTAGGCCTTGAAATACATCCACAGGTACACCTCCAATTGACTGAAATCCGAAGCTTCTAAAGCCAACATCATTTTCTGGAATTTTCCAAGCCAGTCAACTTAGTGTATGTAAACTTCTGACCCACTGGAATTGTGATAGAGTGAATTATAAGTGAAATTATCTGTCTGTAAACAATTGCTGGAAGAATTACTTGTGTCACGCACAAAGTAGATGTCCTAACCGACTTGTCAAGACTATAGTTTGTTAACATGAAATCTGTGGAGTGGTTGAAAAATGAGTTTTAATGACTTCAACCTAAGTGTATGTAAACTTCCGACTTCAACTGTATGAAAATCATAACTGACACGCAGATCGTTAGAAATGGTAGGATAAATTGTAAATTGGCACTCCACACAAAAAAGGTTGCCGACCCCTGGTGTAGGGTTTAGGTTGTAGGGTGTACCTTTAGGGGAGCTGGGATAGGGGTAGTAGTTAGACTCTGACTGTGTGTAGGGTTCTGGAGAGTAGGTAGAGAGTCTGGAGGATTGGATTAGATCTTCACTGGTCCTGCTTTTGGTGGCTGGGAGATTGTCTGTGGAGAGATGAGTGGACTGTTAACAGAAGAACATAGCTTAGAGTCTTCTTTCCAAATAAGACCCCCTATCCCTATATAGTGGGCATATAGTGGTCATAGGCCCTAGCCAACAGTAGTGCACTATATAGGGAGTAGGGTACCATTTGAGACACAGTCTATGTTACAAAGTGATCCATCAGTGACCCAAAGGTCAAAGGTCATACACAGGAAGATACAGTACTGGGAAAGAGAGTACAGGAAGTGCTATTGAAGGTATATTTTACGTGATTTGTTTCAGTCCCAGTCCAAATATTGATCTCAGATAGATAGTCAGCTGGTACAGACAGCTGAGTAGATAATCAGCTAGTACAGACAGACAGGTGAGATAGTCAGCTGGTACACACAGGTGCGTAGATAGTCAGCTGGTACAGACAGACAGGTGAGTAGATAATCAGCTGGTACAGACAGGTGAGTAGAGAGTCATCTGGCACGGACAGACAGGTGAGTAGATAGTCAGCTGGTACAGACAGACAGGTGAGTAGACACAAGGAGTGATCACACAGACAGAGACTAAACACACCTGTACAGCTTAGGCAGAGGCAGCCCTGTTACCCTGTTGTACGGGCTCAGGCCAGGGTCTGGGGATGCTATTGATGCCATTGAGAGGTAATACCCAGTCAATGACAGTCAATGGGATCCACATGCAGTGTAATGCCAGATTGATACAGGCATACAGACAAACCGACAGGCAGAGAGGACGGAGGTACTTACAGAGGTAAGTTAGTTCATCAAAGTGAAGCAGAGTGAAGGAGGAAAGTGTGAAGAAGGGAAGTGAATTAAAGTGATCAGAAACAATAAAAAGAAAAGTTGTGACAGTATACCACTGAAACACACTCACACTCCACAATAACAACCATGATAACACACCCACTACGATAACACACCCTCACACCACGATAACACACCCACACACACCACGATAACACACACACACACTCAACGATAACACACACACACACTCAACGATAACACACCCACACACACCATGATAACACACACCACGATAACACACCCACACACACCACGATCACACACACACACACACACACTCAACGATAACACACCCACACACACCACGATAACACACACCACGATAACACACCCACACACTCCACGATAACACACCCACACACTCCACGATAACACACCCACACACACACCACGATAACACCCCCACACACTCCACGATAACACCCCCACCCACACCACGATAACACACCCCCACACACCACAATAACACACCCACACACTCCACGATAACACACCCACACACTCCACGATAACACACCCACACACCACGATAACACACCCACACACTCCACGATAACACACCCACACACTCCACGATAACACACCCACACACTCCACGATAACACCCCCACACACTCCACGATAACACCCCCACACACACACCACGATAACACCCCCCCACACACTCCACGATAACACACCCACACACTCCACGATAACACACCCACACACTCCACGATAACACACCCACACACTCCACGATAACACACCCACACACTCCACGATAACACACCCACACACTCCACGATAACACACCCACACACTCCACGATAACACACCCACACACTCCACGATAACACACCCACACACTCCACGATAACACACCCACACACTCCACGATAACACACCCACACACTCCACGATAACACACCTACACACTCCACGATAACACACCTACACACTCCACGATAACACACCCACACACTCCACGATAACACACCCACACACTCCACGATAACACACCCACACACACCACGATAACACACCCACACACTCCACGATAACACACCCACACACCCACCCACTCCACGATAACACACCCACACAATGACATGCCATGCAGGTCTAACGGTAAGATCTACTGCCTCCTTCAGTTGAGAAGGATGTTTTACCTCATCCAAAGAAACAATTATGTTCTAAAGTGCAATGATTGGCTGAGAAGGGGAGGGGATAGCAGTCTTTAGGAACAAACACAAATATGACATGTATCTGTATTCAGGGTGCCTATATCATTCAAATATCCTGAATAACTATGTATATTAGGAGACTATAAACCTTTACCACGAGTGGTCTGGTTTCATTCTACACTAGATGACTGAATCTGGGTCCCACTGAACTAACCCTTCATCTACCTCAGTGGTCTCTTAAGAGGCCTGAACCAATCCTTCATCTACCCCTGTAGTCTCTTAAGAGGCCTGAACCAACCCTTCATCTACCTCAGTGTTCTCTTAAGAGGCCTGAACCAACCCTTCATCTACCTCAGTGTTCTCTAAAGAGGCCTGAACCAACCCTTCATCTACCTCAGTGTTCTCTAAAGAGGCCTGAACCAACCCTTCATCTACCTCAGTGTTCTCTTAAGAGGCCTGAACCAACCCTTCATCTACCTCAGTGTTCTTTTAAGAGGCCTGAACCAACCCTTCATCTCATCTCATACTTATTTCATCAAGCTAAAGTGCATAAACATGCACACTACTAAGGGCAACTACACTGATAGGAAGACAGACAGAGCGGGGCTAAACCCCTGTACCATAAACTATTGGCTACTGAAAACATGAATCCAAACAATAATTCACTGATAGGACAACAGCCAGGATAAGGTGGGGCTAAGCCACTGTACCCGTTCTCTTATAGATGGGAGGTTTGTTGTAGATGTTGGGTTCGCCTGAGGCTGGGGAAAGAGAGGAGGGAGGGAGAAAGAGAGAGCAAGAGAAGGGAGAAGAGTGATGTGAAACATGAAGGAGTGAGGGAGGGAGGGGTAGAAGGAGGTAAAGGAAGAAGTAATAAAGGGAAGAGCTATACCGTACCATAGCTACCATAGTTACAATAGCTACAATAGCTACAGTAGCTACCATAGCTACAATAGCTACCATAGCTACCATAGTTACAATAGCTACAATAGCTACCATAGCTACAATAGCTACCATCGTAGCTAATAAGAAGAGAGTTTGAGAAAATCTAAAGATAGAGGAGGACAGAGAAGATGGAAAGATGAGGAGATGCTGAAGAGAAGGTCGCGTCACAAATGACACCCCAATTCCATATATATTGCAGTACTATAGAGAATATGGTGCCATTTGGAACACAGTTGAAGTGTAGTCCTACCTGGTACATGGAAATGTTTTGGGGCGTGGTATATGGTAGGAGTATTAGGCCGCCCCTCCAGAGTGCCGTAACAGGGCGAGCTCCTCCCACTCTCAGAGCCTGCAGCCAGAACTAGACAATCACAACAAAACAAACACGAGTGTGAAGAAAGGCTTTGTCCTGCCCTCCAGTCCCACCCGCCCAATCAGAACCAAAGGAAAAGGTGATCAACAGTGTCTGCCAGCCAATAACTTGGGCCAATCAGGTGCAGTATGCATTTCAACAGCATTGAGGAAAAGCATACTGCACCATATGAGCACATGAAGTCTCCTTCCCCTTCTGGTCACTGGTTTTAAATGCATTAACTGTCGTAAGTGATATGGTGGAAGATCTATCCATTGACTTTACTGTCAGTGGCCAGAAAGGGAAGGAGATTGAAAGGAAGAGGATGAATGTATTTGTAGAGAACTTGAAGAAACTTTGTTCCAGAGTGCTTAACAGCAACCTGAGGCTAGACCCTCTTGCTCTTGAATGTATTTGTAAAAAGCTCTACACAAATACGGTTTGATTGATTGAGTGTGCCTGCATGTGTGTGACTCACCGTGGTGCCCATCGTGCTGCGGTGAGCGAGGCGTGATGGGAGACATGGCTTGGCGGCTAAAGGAGGGAGAGTCCATGTAGCCGGGGCTGGAACACTGTCTCTGTCTCATGTCTACACTGTCATACAACTTCTAAAGAAAGAGGGATCATCAGGCGACTGATCACATACATTATTATTCATTCTGTTGGAAACAAGGTTACTAACCTGAGAATAGAGACTCCCAAGTGACTGCAACACAACAAGGTTACTAACCTGAGAATAGAGACTCCCAAGTGACTGCAACACAACAAGGTTACTAACCTGAGAATAGAGACTCCCAAGTGACTGCAAAACAAATATATGGGAGAGAAAGCAGAAATGATTGTCTGAAGCATGATGGACCATTATCTGAACAGTGGAAATGGATTCAGTTCAGTTCATTTATTTATCTTGTTGATCAACTGTCAGTGAGAAAACGTAAAAGAAAAGAACATAGGTGTATTTCCTGAAAGCTTTGTAGCACGTAATACCTCTCCATAGCTAGAGGCTTCTATGTCATCTGAGGAGTATCTGGTGTAGGGCTGGTAGGATGATATGGTAGAATGATTCTGTTGCTGGTAGGAGGATATGGTAGGATGATTCTGTTGCTGGTAGGATGATATGGTAGGATGATTCTGTGGCTGGTAGGATGATATGGTAGGATGATTCTGTGGCTGGTAGGATAATATGAGGTCAGGTGTCTGGACCTCATATATGGCCTTGACCTTAGGCACTGCGGCCAAGTCCTTATAGTCTAGCATCTCATTCTCCACCCTGGTCTGCGGTAAGACAGGAGAGGATGCAAGCACACACACACACACACAAAAGACATTTACGCATGAAAACCCAATGACATGGATAGCGTGCTGCAGACAGTACAGCCATACACTCACACAACACATACAGTTAACATGTGACTGACTGCTGAATATGTACTGCAGGATCTGACAACTCCCTGAGATGACCTTCAGCTTCACAAAGCAGTGGTGAGAAAGACATAGAGAGACAGAGAGAGAGAGAGCGAGAGAGCGAGAGAGAGAGAGAGAGAGAGTGAGAGAGAGTGAAAGAGAGATAGATAGAGAGAGTGAGAGAGAGTGAAAGAGAGATAGATAGACAGAGACAGTGAGAGAGAGAGAGCGAGATGGAGAGAGAGAGCGAGAGAGCAATAGATAGAGAGAGAAAGAGAGATAGATAGAGAGACAGAGACAGTGAGAGAGAGAGCGAGATGGAGAGAGAGAGAGAGCGAGATGGAGAGAGCGAGAGAGCGAGAGAGCGAGAGAGCGAGAGAGCGAGAGAGCTTACTGTGTTTCCCCGTCATCCATCACCCTGAGCAGAAAGGTAATTGATTACGAGGCCAGAGCTCAGAGAACACAAACACATACGCACACACACATGCATATGTTTATTTGCATGAATGTGTAAGCTAATATTTCCAACAGCAGAAGTGAACTATACAGTTAAGCTCAGAAAAGACTAGTAGCGGTCCAAACAGAGCACACAGACACAGACACACAGGTTGAGTCCCTATATAAAAGACGTACATAAGAGGACCTAGCCAGCAGTGTAGGGTGTGGTCAGGGGTCAGGGATGAAGGGTGAGTGGAGTATGAAGAGCTGTCTCCTATCTCTATTGGGCAGGGCGACAGTGACTATGTCACAATTATCTCTCCTTCCTCCCAAAGTGTGCTCTTGTTCACTTCCCTTCACTGATTTAACATGGTCCACTCACACCTGCACAGTCATGAAGAGGGCATGACAGCGACTTTTCCCCCCTCAGGAGGCTGAAAAGATTTGGTAGGGGCCCTCGGATCCTCAAGAAGTTCAACAGCTGCACCATCGAGAGCATTTTGACCAGCTTCATCACTGCTTGATATGGTAAATGCGCCGCCCTCAAATTATTTCACTTATAATTCACTATGTCACAATTCCAGTGGGTCAGAAGTTTACATACACTAAGTTGACTGTGCCTTTAAACAACATTGTAAAATTTCAGAAAATGATGTCATGGCTTTAGAAGCTTCTGATAGGCTAATTTACATAATTTGAGTCAATTGGAGGTGTACCTGGGAATGTATTTCAAGGCATACCTTCAACCTCAGTGCCTCTTTGCTCGACATCATGGGAAAATCAAGACGACTTGTAGACCTCCACAAGTCTGGTTCATCATTGGGAGCAATTTCCAAACGCCTGATGGTACCACGTTCATCTGTACAAACAATAGTATGCAAGTATAAACACCATGGGACCACGCAGCCGTCATACCGCTCGGGAAGGAGTTGCGTTCTGTCTCCTAGAGATTAACGTACTTTTGTGCAAAAAGTGCAAATCAATCCCAGAACAACAGCAAAGGACCTTGTGAAGATGCTGGAGGAAACAGGTACAAAATATCTACATCCACAGTAAAACGAGTCCTATATTGACATAACCTGAAAGGCCACTCAGCAAGGAAGAAGCCACTACTCAAAACCGCCATAAAAAAGCCAGACTACGGTTTGCAACTGCACTTGGGGACAAAGATAGTACTTTTTGGAGAAATGTATTCTGTTCTGATGAAACAAAAATATAACTGCTTGGCCATAATGACCCTTGTTATGTTTGGAGGAAAAAGGGGGAGGCTTGCAAGCCGAAGAACACCATCCCAACAGTGAAGCACTGGGGTGGCAGCATCATGTTGTGGTGGTGCTTTGCTGCAGGTGGGACTGGATATATTGAAGCAACATCTCAAGACATCAGTCAGGAAGTTAGAGCTTGGTTGCAAATGGGTCTTCCAAATGGACAATGACCCCAAGCATACTTCCAAAGTTTTTGCAAAATGGCTTAAGGACAACAAAGTCAAGGTATTGGAGTGGCCATCACAAAGCCCTGACCTCAATCCTATAGAACATTTGTGGGCAAAACAGAAAAAGCGTGTGCGAGCAAGGAGGCCTGAGCAAGGAGGCCAGAAACCAGTTCTGTCAGGAGGAATGGGCCAAAATTCACCCAACTTATTGTGGGAAGCTTGTGGAAGGCTACCCGAAACGTTTGACCCAAGTTAAACAATTTAAAGGCAATGCTACCAAATACTAATTGAGTGTATGTAAACTTCTGACCCACTGGAAATGTGATGAACAAAATAAAAGCTGAAATAAATAATTCTCTCTACTATTATTCTGACATTTCACATTCTTAAAATAAAGTGGTGATCCTAACTGACCTAAGACAGGGAATTTTTACTAGGATTAAATGTCAGGAATTATGAAAAACTGAGTTTAAATTTATTTGGCTAAGGTGTATGTAAACGTCCGACTTCAACTGTACTTACTGACAACCCAAAAACACATACACACACGCATACTGACAGAACACAAACATACATACACACTTACAAACTTACACACACACACACACTTTTACACATACTGTATGCTGGTGCTACTCTGTAATTATCTATCCTGATGCCTAGACACTTTACCCTCCCTTAATGTAAATGTATAACCAAATTACCTCGTACCTCTGCACATTGAGCTGGTACTCCCTGTATATAGCTCCACATTGACACTGGGCTCCCAAGTGGTGCAGTGATCTAAGACACTGCATCTCAGTGCTAGAGTCGTCACTACAGACAACCTGGTTAGAATCTAGACTGTATCACAACCGGCCGTGATTGGGAGTCCCATAGGGCGGCGCACAATTGGCCCAGCGACGTTCGAGTTTTGCCGGTGTAGGCCGTCATTGTAAATAAGAATTTGTTCTTAACTGACTCGCCTAGTTATATGAAGGTTAAATAAAAAAATCTATAAACAAAAATTCTATCTGGTACTCCCTGTATATAGGTCCACATTCATCTGGTACTGGTACTTCCTGTATATAGCTCCACATTGATCTGGTACTTCCTGTATATAGCTTCACATTGATCTGGTACTGGTACTTCCTGTATATAGCTCCACATTGATCTGGTACTGGTACTTCCTGTATATAGCTCCACATTGATCTGTTACTGGTACTTCCTGTATATAGCTCCACATTGATCTGGTACTGGTACTTCCTGTATATAGCTCCACATTGATCTGTTACTGGTACTTCCTGTATATAGCTCCACATTGATCTGGTACTTCCTGTATATAGCTCCACATTGATCTGTTACTGGTACTTCCTGTATATAGCTCCATTCTTGCGTATCTTATTCATTGTCTTTTTATTATAATTTTTTTTTAGTCTCTCTCTCATATAACATTATTACACCACTACATATCTACAATACAAAATGTATAAAACCACCATACAACAATATCACAATGTACGTGTGTGTAGAGTGTGTGTGCTAGCGCTAGTGTGCGTTTATGTTGGCAAGGCCTCGTATGCAAGCATTTCACGGTAAAGACTACAGCCACTTTATTCATATTATGACAAATAATTAATTTGATTTCATAGTAAGTTACACATTGTGGAGATTCCCATTAGCCAAGGCATACACCAATCCAACGTTTTTAGATAGTGAGAAATAGTGATGGATTTGTCCATTGGGTTTTTACACTCAAAGCTAGTGAGCCCTGAAGGTTGGGTGGTGCTAGAGGAAGATTGCCTTGTGATTGGTAACTCACACAGATGACGCGGCTGGGAGAGCCAATAGACGAGCCCGGTGGAGAGATGGAGGTCTCTGACAGACGTCTGTGCTGTGGGAAGAAATAAAACAAGTAGAGGAGTGTAAGAAAGTGAGGAAGGAGAGGAAGAAAGATGTATTGAGAGAGACCTATACTGTCAATTTGTATTGTAGATATGTTGTGGTGTAATAAACGTCATATGAGGAGAGGAGAGGAGAGGAGAGGAGAGGAGAGGAGAGGAGAGGAGAGGAGAGGAGAGGAGAGGAGAGGAGAGGAGAGGAGAGGAGAGGAGAGGAGTTGTTGTTAAGTATGTTTTTAAGAGTGATATCTGTGTTTCTGTAGAGTAGAGTGATATGTGTTTCTGTAGAGTAGAGTGATACCTATGTTTCTGTAAAGTAGAGTGATATCTGTATTTCTGTAGAGTAGAGTGATACCTGTGTTTCAGTAGAGTAGAGTGATATATGTATTTCTGTAAAGTAGTGATATGTGTTTCTGTAGAGTAGAGTGATATATGTATTTCTGTCTCACCCTGAGTCTCCTCTCTGATCTGGCTACCTGCTTGCACAAAGGATGCCACACCTCACCACCTGACAGAGAAAGAGAGAGAGAGAGGAGTTATTATCAGTTTTATATATCAGTGATGCTGTGTGTGTGTGTGTGTGTGTGTGTGTGTGTGTGTGTGTGTGTGTGTGTGTGTGTGTGTGTGTGTTACCATTCAGGTACATTTCTTCTCCCTCTGTGAACATCATGTGACATCGGGTACAGCGGGCACAGGTAGGGTGGTAGTGCTTACCCCCCGCCTGGAGAGAGAGAGAGAGAGAGAGAGAGAGAGAGAGAGAGAGAGAGAGAGAGAGAGAGAGAGAGACAGAGACAGAGACAGAGACAGAGACAGACAAACAGACAGAGACACACACAGACAGAAAAAGAGGGGGTGGAGAGTGAGAGACAGAGACAGAGACAGAGAGAGAGACAGAGAGAGAGACAGACACACAGCCAGAAAAAGAGGGGGTGGAGAGAGAGAGACAGAGACAGAGACAGAGACAGAGACAGAGACAGAGACAGAGACAGACAGAGACAGACAGACAGAGAGAGGGGGGGGGGGGTAAGGAAAGTGAAGTAAATTATTTGAATTTGAACATCTTGTAAAGATAGCTAATCATGCTAATCACCAGTAGACTCCAGCCTGTGAGTTGGATAATAATAATACCTTCATAGCGACCCGTGTTCAACAGCTCCTACACTGAGGGTTCCTCCCAAATGGCACCCTATTCCCAGGTATTGAAATAGGATCCATAGCGCTCTGGTCAATAGTAAGGCACTATGTTGGAAAAACTGTGTCATTTGGAACACAGCCTGAGCCCTGCCCTCCTACTATTGTAATTAGCACCACCATCCCTATGGGCTACCTAGACACATTATGCAGAGAGGGTGAGGGAGATGAGGAGGTGTCTGAGAGAGAGAGATGGAGGGAGAACGATAGAAAGTGAGAGAGAGAGAGAGTGAGAGAGAAAGCCTAAACTGCATAATCCCAGAGTAAAATGTAAGGTTCCTGTACAGATCGGTGTAATATGAATTTCCTGTACAGATCAGTGTAATATTAACTTCCTGTACAGATCAGTGTAATATGAATTTCCTGTACAGATCAGTGTAATATTCAGTTCCTGTACAGATCCTGCTACTCTAATGGTATATTAGCCCTTAAAGACAGAGAGGCAGGAGGGAGGAGCGGCCTGCTACTCTAATGGTATATTAGCCCTTAAAGACAGAGAGGCAGGAGGGAGGAGCGGCCTGCTACTCTAATGGTATATTAGCCCTTAAAGACAGAGAGGCAGGAGGGAGGAGCGGCCTGCTACTCTAATGGTATATTAGCCCTTAAAGACAGAGAGGCAGGAGGGAGGAGCGGCCTGCTACTCTAATGGTATATTAGCCCTTAAAGACAGAGAGGCAGGAGGGAGGAGCGGCCTGCTACTCTAATGGTATATTAGCCCTTAAAGACAGAGAGGCAGGAGGGAGGAGCGGGCTGCTAGCTCCTGCTGTGTTCTCATTACTGGAACAATCTCATCAGATGGGCTTCACTCACTGTTTAAAGGACCAAAAACATCTCATAGTATTTAGTTCATTAGCCCACTGTTAATATGGTCCCAAACATTGTTCATGTCAGCAGTAAGTTTTCACTAAAATGCAAAAAGTGTGGAGATGATGAGTTTTGCATGATATGATGACATGGTGAGACATGCACATTTTTTGGGGACCATATTATCAGTGGACTAAAGGACAATGTTTGGGACCATATTATCAGTGGACTAATGGATAATGTTTGGGACCATATTATCAGTGGACTAATGGATAAGGTAAGGTTTTGAGTAAGGTAATAATTTAAGACTCTCAGACTATTACAGACTGCAGCTACAGCATCAGACCCAGACACCATAAACACACACACATACACACACACCACACACACCATAAACACACATATACACACACACACCATAAACACACACACACACACACCATAAACACACACACACACACACCATAAACACACACACACACACACACACACCATAAACACACACACACACCATAAACACACACACACACCATAAACACACACACACACCATAAACACACACACACACACCATAAACACACACACACACACTCACACACAGTTTATGATTTGAATCAGCTGTGTAGTGCTAGGGCAAAAAAACAAAATGTGCTCCCCTGGGGTCCCAAGGACCGAGTTTGGGAAAACCTGCCATAAACACACACACAGGCACACACACCAGAAACACACTGGCACCATAAACATGCACATTATACAGAGAGGGCGTGGGAGGAGAGGGAAGAAGAAAGAAGAAAGAAGAAAGAAGAAAGAAGAAAGAAGAAAGAAGAAAGAAGAAAGAAGAAAGAAGGAGAAGAAGAAGAAGAAGAAGAAGAAGAAGAAGAAGAAGAAGAAGAAGAAGAAGAAGAAGAAGAAGAAGAAGAAGAAGAAGAAGAAGAAGAAGAAGAAGAAGAAGAAGAAGAAGAAGAAGAAGAAGAAGAAGAAGAAGAAGAAGAAGAAGAAGAAGAAGAAGAAGAAGAAGAAGAAGAAGAAGAAGAAGAAGAAGAAGAAGAAGAAGAAGAAGAAGAAGAAGAAGAAGAAGAAGAAGAAGAAGAAGAAGAAGAAGAAGAAGAAGCTCACCTCCAGTACCCGTCCACTGATGTATCTGCTGCACGTCTCACACTTAATCCCAAACTGGGCATGGTAATCACACTCACAGTACGGCACGTTGTCCCTGTAACACAAATGCTAAAAATTACAATCAAAGGTGTGTATGTGTACATGTGTCTGTATAGATAGATAGATAGATAGATAGATAGATAGATAGATAGATAGATAGATAGATAGATAGATAGATAGATAGATAGATAGATAGATAGATAGATAGATAGATAGATAGATAGATAGATAGATAGATAGATAGATAGATAGATAGATAGATAGATAGATAGATAGATAGATAGATAGATAGATAGATAGATAGATAGATAGATAGATAGATAGATAGATAGATAGATAGATAGATAGATAGATAGATAGATAGATAGATAGATAGATAGATAGATAGATAGATAGATAGATAGATAGATAGATAGATAGATAGATAGATAGATAGATAGATAGATAGATAGATAGATAGATAGATAGATAGATAGATAGATAGATAGATAGATAGATAGATAGATAGATAGATAGATAGATAGATAGATAGATAGATAGATAGATAGATAGATAGATAGATAGATAGATAGATAGATAGGTAGGTACTTTATTGATCCCCCAGGGGGGAAATTTCATACGTGTGTGTGGTGTGTGTTTGTGTGTGTGCATGCCCATGTGTCTGTGTGTATATACATCTGTGTGTGTGTGGTTGTGTGTGTGTTTGTCTGTTCGTTTGTGAGTGTGCATGTGTGTGTGTGTACTGACTTGCTGATGTACTCCCCACTGAGAACCATGTTGCAGGTGTGACACTTGAAGCAGCTGACATGCC
The DNA here is from genome assembly GCA_023634145.1 of Thymallus thymallus. NCBI lineage: Eukaryota > Metazoa > Chordata > Actinopteri > Salmoniformes > Salmonidae > Thymallus > Thymallus thymallus. The sequence goes on from CM042384.1 coordinate 26,320,683, forward strand.
ACTGTTTCTCCAACGCCAGCAGAGACTGTCCCTGTTTAATATCGTCTCCACACCCTGAACAGTCTGGAGAGAGAGGGAGGAAGGTAGGGGGAGAGGAGAGGGAGATGGAGGGAGAGAGGGAGGGGGACAGGGAGAGGACGCGTGAGAGGGAGGGGGTGAGAAGGGGGAGATGGGGAGAACCGGAGAAGGGGGAGGGAGGGGTGGGAGGGCGAGGTGGAGAGGGTAAAGTGAGGGGGAGAGAGGGAGGAGGATGAGAGAGAGGGGGATGAGGAGGGAGGAGAGGGAGGGGAGGGGGAAAGAGGGAGATAATTAGGGGGGTGAGAGAAAAAAAGCGAGAGAGGGGCACGTGAAGACCTCTAGTTCATGGGAGGACTTACGGCTGGGTCCGTGGATCTTGATTGGTTCGTTGGAAGTGATGAGTGTGTGAGAACACTGCTGACACACACAGTCCTTCCCACTGAACGTCACTCTGTCTCCGATAGGGAACGGCTTCCTGCATGGGGGGAGACACACACTGATTAAACACACACCCCCATACACATATGCACGTATGCACGCATCCAGCAAGCAAGCAAGTACGTACGCACGCACACACACTGCGCCCAGAGGAGATTCCACAGCTGATGCCACCTGGTCATTGTCCTCATCACTGCACAACCAACGCTCTCACGCCATGCTGGGTTGAGGACACACAGACACACTAAACAAGCTGGTTTTACTGTGACTGAGGAAAATAAACTCAAAAGCCTATAAAGCCCAGCTTCAGTCATAACCCCTTACTTACCCAGAGAAAGCTGTGTGTTGTCAGTGAATATTTGAAGTGAGAGAGCAGGTAACAGGTCTTTGGTTGTGAGGAAGATGTCCTTGGATGGCATACAGAATGTTAGCGTGCTGTCTAGCATGTCTGGAGACCGTGATTTGATGCTTTGAGATAGCTGTTGTTCTTGGATGTACAAGACTAGAGGAGTGTGTGTGTGTGTGTGTGTGTCTCCCACCAGATACTCACTGCACCGTCAGCTTTGCTCTGCACTTTCAAATTTTATTCTACATATTTAATGGAAGCTGTGTTACTCTGGCCACTAAAGCAGCGCTGCTATTTCTGTCCTACTCTGACAGCACGCTCTCTGTCTCTGTCTCGGTCTCGGTCTCCCACCATCTCTGCTGCATTTTCAAAATACCAGTTCACTAAAACGCAAGACAGAGCTCAGTACAAAAGAGCTAAACCTTACCCTCACTGTTTCACTTGATCACATTGATCAAGAGTGTGTATATGTATGTTAGAGAGAGAGAGAGAGAGAGAGAGAGAGAGAGAGAGAGAGAGAGAGAGAGAGAGTGTGTGTGTGTGCGTGCGTGTACCTGCAGACACTGCAGACGAAGCAGGTAGGGTGGTATGTCCTCCCCAGAGCGGAGACCACCTCCCCGGTGATGAATCCGTCACAGCGGTCACAGCGCGTCCCGTACAGACGCTGGTAGTCTGACGTACAGATGTACTCACCACTCTTCTGAAAGAACCCAGATCTAGCGAGGTCACACCCACACACTGGAGAAAGAGAGAGACAGGGGGAGAAATACAGACAGAAAGGGGGGAGAGAGAGAGAGAGAGAGACGGTTGATTAGGTTAAAGACTGAACACTCAAACTATTCTGAACAAAAACGAGATAGAAAACTGTTTGCACCAAGCTACAGCTTAGGTGGCAAAGCTAGTCTATATCCCAGATCTGTACCCAGTTGATCACATATGCCTCATTTCCACAGTAAACTGTTCAAAATGAGCCAATTAGTATTTTATGGGGAGCTCAGAGGGTTGTTTAGTGGTGGTTCTGACAGAGAGGAACGTTGTTGAGTTTCATTAGGTTTCCTCCTCTCTGCTTCTCCAGACAGAACATCCCACCCTCATTAAAGACAGGCAGGCATAAACATGGTTGTGTGTGTGTTCTTGCGTGCGTGCATACGAGAGTGTATTTCTGGGTGTCGGGTGTGCAGTTTGTGGACACCCGGCAAACAGTTTCCTGTGATGTGAAAATAATGACAATGTGGAAAACTCATTTTCTCCAGAAGATCCAGAGATCCAGAAACAATTCCTTCATTATAGATAAATGAGACGGAACAACAGGCCTTATCCTACATTTCATCACACACCACCAAGTTCTCCACGAGAAGAGAGAGAGCGAAAAAGAGGGAGAGAGGAGAAAGAGATGGACAGAGGGAAAGAAAGAGAGGGGTAAAAAAATAATTCAGTTAAAAAAGCTGTATAGCAACATTGCATCTTTTTTGTTTTTTTGAGTAAGGTAGCTCCAAAATGCAGGTGTTTCAGCCAAGCTGTTTTCTGTTGTGGTGGGGCAGCCAGCAGAAAAAAGGGAGAGTAGGGGTTGGTAATGTTCTCTAGTTGCGCCAAGTCCCTTGGGTGTTGTCATAGAGTTACATTAGAAGTGCCCATCCCTGAAGGCTCAAGGTCATTGGCCACAGATAAAATGACGTCAAATCACATTACATCTACCGTAGCTTTGATTGGACTGATCATGTCAACATCATACTTTCAAAATCTTAGCTAGCAAGTTAGCAGTCATCATCATGAATCAAGTCGACAATCTATTGTCAAATACTTTTCAATCCTTGCCATATGATGAAGAATTATGAAGATACTTATAGATAAAACATATCGCTGCTCATCGGCCATTGGACATAAACATTACACAACAAGTTGGATATCGCAAATTCAACAATGAGGGGTTTGGAAGGAATCAGTGGCTACCTGCAAGCATTGCAAAGCAATCACTAGCCTGCTACTCAGTGGAGTGGGTGTATGGTCCAAGTCTGGGTTTAAGGGTCTCTTTTCCAAGTTTAAAAGGATAAACATTCAACAATGGCCATGCTGTCAATCCAGCATGACTTCTGCCACGTTCAAATTAGCTGGAAACTCGAAACTAGGAAATCTCAGCCAAGTGCAGTGTACATGTTGGACCCCAAGTATGCTGGCATGAGCATCCTGTCTGGTGCAGAGATCAACAAGGCCTATGGTGTCATCACTACCGTGTCTCGCCACCTTGGCCTGGATGAGGGCAAGGTTCTTGGCAGTCTGACAAAGTACACTTCCAAGCAAGGGCTTTGGGATGGAGATGCAATATGGCAGTCGTGCCAACATATCTCATCAGCCACCTGGTGGAAGGGACTTTGTGGAAACCGAGGCTATTTCCCCTGTTGCCTCCATCATCCTCCAAATCCCACCAACATCAGCCTCCTCAGAGCGCAACTGGTCCATGTTTGGGAACACACACACCAAAGAACGCAACAGGCTGACCAATACAAGGGTTGAAAAATTGGTGGCCATCCTGGCAAATTTGAGGCTTTTTGAGCCTGACAACGAGCCATCCTCAACAAGGTTGGAAAGTGACAGTGAAGATGAGGCCTCAGAATCTGATGTTCAAGAGGTGGACATTGAGGAGGTCCAGGGAGTAGACATGGAAGCCTGAGAGGAAGACAACCAAAGCTTTAGTTTCTAGACTATCATTTTACAGATGTATGTTGAAAACGTTTTTGGGAGATGCGATGGATCATTGGGGAACATTCAATATTACTTTTATTTTGTTGTTCCGTGAAATTATCCCATATGAAGTCAACTAATTTAATTAAAGTTAAATTTTTGAACATTTCTATTGGAATTGATTGAATCATTTGCAATTATGTCTACTTATGATAAGGTAAAAGGTTTATGCAAAAAACATCTACATTTAAATGGTATTAATATTAATTCATATATATTCCCATTAACTCTCACGGAAAGTTTCCAACTCTGATTATTCCCCAGAATGTGCAACCCTACCCCCAAGTATGTACATTTGTCGAGAACTACTCTGCAAGGCAATGTGTGTAATGGGTAGTTATGAGCTGCAGCATTTAAAGTGAAAAGCTCGCTCTTGTTCAGATTTAACTTGTAACCAGAGACCAAATGCATTAAGAACAGATAGCACAATGGGTAAGGATACATCAGGGTTTGAGATAAAGAAGGATTATATAGATACAGATAAGGAAGTCATCAGCATAAAGTGAGACCCTTTGTTTGATGTTGCCTCTGAACACTCCTGTTATATGTGGTTTGGATCTAAATGCAGTAGCGAGGGGCTCGATGGCAAAATAAAAGCAAGGGAGACATTGGACACCCCTGTCTAGTGCCTCTGAAGAAAATAGTCTGAGTGGGTGTTATTCATTCTGACAGATGCAAGTGGAGAAGTGTATAGTAACTTGATCCAAGTATTTTTTTTTTGCCTAAGGTAGCTCCACTCCACTCTATCAAAATAGAGATTAGAATCTCTGGGAGATTTGAGATAGAAGGATTATATATAACATTAAAGAGTCATCTGATATTTGAGAAATAATTTCTATGTTTTATTAAACAGAAGGTTTGAATAATAAGCAACCTGCCTACATACAGTTTGAAGTACAAAAACAACATACACTATATTTACAAAAGTAGATTAGTGGATTCAGCTATTTCAGCCACACCCGTTGCTGACAGGTGTATAAAAAAAAAAATCGAGCACACAGCCATACAATCTCCATGAACAAATGTTGGCAGTAGAATGGCCTGTCTGAAGAGCTCAGTGACTTTCAATGTGGCATTGTCATAGGATGCCACCTTTTCAAAAAGTCAGTTTGTCAAATGAATGCCCTGCTAGAGCTGCCCCAGTCAACTATAAGTGCTGTTTTTGTGAAGTGGAAACATCTAGGAGAAACAACGGCTCAGCCGCGAAGTGTTAGGTCACACAAGCTCACAGAACGGAACTGCCAAGTGCTGAAGCACGTAGCGCATAACAATTGTCTGTCATCGGTTGCAACACTCACTACTGAGTTCCAAACTGCCTCTGGAAGCAACGTCAGCACAAGAACTGTTCGTCGGGAGCTCCATGAAATGGGTTTCCATGGCCGAGCAGACGCACACAAGCCTAAGATCACCATGCTCAATGCAAAGCGTTGTCTGCAGTGGTGTAAAGCTTGCCGCCTCTGGAGTGATGAATCACGCTTCACCATCTGGCAGTCCGTAGAACGAATCTGGGTTTGGCTGATGCCAGTTGAACGCTACCTGCCACAATGCTTAGTGCCACTACCCAGCCCTCACAGTACCCCCCCTCCAAGGTGCGGGCTCCTGACCGCGCTTGATCTCCCCCCCAAAAACTGTCACTATACCAGGAGGGGGAATGGCGGGGTACTGAGGTGGTTGCTGGTGGGGGCTCCGGTTCCGGCCTCGGGCGTGATGCAGGCAGTGACAGCTGCTCTCCTCCTACCTCCCTGCTGACCTTCAGTGGAGGTCTCGGGCTGCTGACCTTCACTGGAGGTCTCGGGCTGCTGACCTTCACTGGAGGGCTCAGGGCTGCTGACCTTCACTGGAGGGCTCAGGGCTGCTGACCTTCACTGGAGGGCTCAGGGCTGCTGACCTTCACTGGAGGGCTCAGGGCTGCTGACCTTCACTGGAGGGCTCAGGGCTGCTGACCTTCACTGGAGGGCTCAGGGCTGCTGACCTTCACTGGAGGGCTCAGGGCTGCTGACCTTCACTGGAGGGCTCAGGGCTGCTGACCTTCACTGGAGGGCTCAGGGCTGCTGACCTTCACTGGAGGCTCAGGGTTGCTGACCTTCACTGGAGGCTCAGGGTTGCTGACCTTCACTGGAGGCTCAGGGTTGCTGACCTTCACTGTAGGCTCAGGGTTGCTGACCTTCACTGGAGGCTCACGGTTGCTGACCTTCACTGGAGGCTCAGGGTTGCTGACCTTCACTGGAGGCTCAGGGTTGCTGACCTACACTGGAGGCTCAGGGTTGCTGACCTTCACTGGAGGTCGGGTGCGAGGGGCCGGCACTGGGCGTACCGGACTGGGAGGTGCTGGTGCGCTGAGCTGGCACGGGTCGCACCGGGCTTTTGTTGCGCACCGATGTTTGGGTGCGCTGAGTCGGTCTCCTCCTCCTCCGACTCTGGACCGGCGCTGAAGGCACCGGGCTGGGAACTGGCACTGGATTAGGACTGTTGCTGTCGTTGTCTCTCCAGCGCCAATCCCCATCCTGTGAGGGTTCCTCCGGGAACCCCCACGAGTGAGGGAACAGAAGCACATCGTCGTCGTCTTCCTCCGACTCCTCTCTGTACTTCCGCTCCCATGGCTGTAGGGGCTCCTCCGGGAACCCCCACGAGTGCAGTGGTCGGGGTTCTTCTCCCTCGATCCCCGACCACCCCCATAGCCCCCCCCCAAAATCCGTTTGGGGTTTTTTTCTGGGCTCCAGGCTGGTCCCTAGCTTTTTTGGCCCGCCGACTCTTTCCCTGACGTCGGCGCCGCTGCTCCGGACCCCAGCCTTCCTCCACCGCACGATAATGGGAGTATTCCTCCTCTGTAATTTTCCCCATACCGAGGAGGATATCTCCCAATGTCAGGCTCCGTTGCGTCCCTGGTTGGTGGATCATTCTGTCACGGTGCGTATATAAGGGACGATATACGGAGCGATCGTGGAGTGACATCCTTTTTATTTGAATGAGATGTTCTCACGAAGCATTACAAATAAACAAGGAGAGTGAAATAATAGAACTACTAACAAAAACACAGTGACTTACTTGAGTTGCTGGCAGTGCAGACAAACACAAAACAATGATCCACACACAGGTGGATTTGGAGGGCAGTTAAATACTCTCCCCAATCAGAGACAATACTAGACAGCTGTCTCTGATTGGGGATCATTAATCCTCCCTCACTGAAGTGAGGACTGGGTTGTGGCTCAATCCACTCCCCCAGATGGGAGTAGCGGCTTCACCACTACCCAGCCCTCACAGAGAGGACAGCTCCATCCATCTGAGATGACATGAGGAGCTGTGTATAGAGATCTCATCATGGAGAGAGAGGACAGCTCCATCCATCTGAGATGACATGAGGAGCTGTGTATAGAGATATCATCATGAAGTTTGACATTGTCTATGGCGAGATATAATGAAGGACCTTCATCATTCTGACAGAGCTTGGCATCTAAAGAGGAGCTGCTGCTGAGAAAGAGAGGGGAGAGAGAGAGAGAGAGAGTGAGAGAGAGTGAGAGAGAGAGAGATGCTATTGGGAGACAATTATAGGGCTTGTGAGTGAATGACTGAGTGTGTGTGTGTGTGTGTGTGTGTGTGTGTGTGTGTGTGTGTGTGTGTGTGTGTGTGTGTGTGTGTGTGTGTGTGTGTGTGTGTGTGTGTGTGTGTGTGTGTGTGTGTGTGTGTATGTGTGTGTATGTGTGTGTGTTGTGTGTGTATGTGTGTGTATGTGTGTGTTGTGTGTGTATGTGTGTGTGTGTCAGCCACATTTCCCGAACCACGGAACAATGGCAGAGTTCTTCAGGCACAACATCCCAGCGGTTGAAAACAGGGAGAACAGACAGAAAGCAAATCACAAACCCACAGTGCACATGATATCTGACGCTCCATGGAAAAACAGAGAGAGAGAGAGAGAGAATAAAGTAGTCTTTGTAAATCTTGATGGAAAATGTACAATCGTCCTCTTTTTAAATTCATTGGAATACAATAAACTAAAGATATTTATTTGAATGTTAAAACATACAATTTAGATGTACTATCTCTCTCTCTCGTTCTCTCGTCCCCATCCCCCATCTCTCCTGCCTTTCAATCTGTGCCACACACTAAGTAGAGTATGCTCTCAGACACAACCAGCCCTGGCCAGACTTAAAACACAGAAACCACTCATATCATTAACCTAATGCATCTCATTACCATAGCATCAGGCCATATGACAGCCTAAATGGATTTGGTGGGACTGGTAGATTGCCGGCATCTGAAATGGCACCCTATTCCCTATATTGTGCACTTCTTTTGACTAGGGCCCATCAAAAGTAGTGCACTATTTGTGACTCGTTTCAGGAAACTAGGCGTATGTTGCGCGTCACTACTTCACAGGAGAGCTATTTGAACGTAAACTTCAAAAAACAGTTTTTTTGGCAGAAATGCCTTCTGGAACATGTGAACTTTCATGTGGCTTACTAACAAAATTGTATGCCAGCGTAAATATGAATAAAAATGTTAAATTACCAGCCTAGTTGGTTTAGCCACAGAAAAAAACCTTTCCGCTAGCCATGATTGGCTGAGATAATGAGTGGGCTGGACATGAGATGAGTTCGGATTGGTCTGCCACGCTTCTGTCTATTTGAGCTGGTCAGTATGTGTAGGTAATCATTTCTAACGCTGCTTTTTAATAAATATATTGCATAGTAGAACTGCGTAAGTGTTGCTCTCCACTTTCTGGAGGACCGAGTCTTGAAATCAGTGGAATTATGATAGTTAAGAAGATGGAGAAAACACCTGTCTCCGGATTACATCTTCAAACTAAGGGCAACCATGGCATCCGTGGCAGAGAGGGAGAAGCGTCCAGCCATGTACACAAGTAAGATAGTCTAGCTAGCTACATTTTCAGATATAACACATTACTAATTTTGACAGAAAGTCGTTTTCATTTCAAGCTAGCTAAAATTAGCTGGCTCGCTAGCTAACGTTACGTGTATGATCTGTGTAGTAATATTTATATCTTAGAGCCATTTGCTTTGCTAGTTATAGCCTAACGTTAGCTAGCTAATATTAAACATGGTTGGTTAGCTACCTGCAGATTCATGCAGGGTAGTAACGTCATGAGTTTACATTAACAAAAGACTCCACTACGCAAGTATCCATTTCAATACAATGTTCAGTTGCAGTCACAAACGCTCTGAATACCATAAAAACAGCCTAATCAGCTCTGCTAGGGCGAGTAAAATGGTCAGAGTGATCTGTTCTCTCAAAGTAGCTAAACTGGAAGTAGCTAAACAACGTTTGTCAGTTAGCTTGGGTGCTACCATTTTCTAGCTATGAATCTTTATTTCTATCCAATGTAAAAAAAAACACCATTGCAAATTTTACTACATAAGACCAAATCAAGCCGGTTGGTCACATATATGGAATAGGGTGCCATTTGGAACACAGTTGTAGGGTAGGTGGGATTGGTGAAAGGTTCACCTGTTCTTGGTAATCACATTGTTACCCTGTGCGGTGTGTGACCATTGGTTGGATGTGCTGGGCAGGGACGTCCCCTTTCCCCCGGTTGCCATAGGAGCCATGCACTTTCTGTGGTTGCCCTAGAGACAGTGGCATCCCATTCTAAAGGCTGAGGTTGTGCTGCAGCATTTTCTGGTCCTAAGTCTCTCTTAGTTACCAAGAAATGACAGTGGGGTCTCTACATGGTGAAAAGATACACTGCTGCGTGTGTCAAAGGCTAGGGCAGTTCAGGGTTGGGTTGTGGTGTGGTGTTCTGTGCCTAACCCTGACAGGGCAGATATAACGTACATGTGGCTTGGCACATGAAGAAAGCTCTGGGTAACAGATTTTTACTGCACTTAATCAGGACCACATGGGTTGTGAAAGGCTGTAGCATTGTGTTAGCACAGGGATGGGCCACTTTGATGGGGTGGGGGCCACAAAAAAACTCATCATGGGGGGCCGCAGTGGCTTGCAAGAAAAACATTTTAGATGCCCTCCTCTCAACAGCGTAGAGAAAAAATGTTTGAGTTAATTTCCTGCAATTCTACACATTTTGCTATGGAGTGTAGAATTTTTTTTGCGGTTTTAAAGCAAGAATGAGAATTATTTTTTGCAATTTTATAACAAATTTCATGCAATTCATTCTGCCATGGGGAGTTGTCAGCCTCTGGCCAATTCTACTAATTCTGCCATAGGGTGGAGTTTTTTCTTTCTCTCTCTCACACACACAAATCGAGGGAAAGGGCATTGGTACTGTAAGTAGCATGTATGACTACCTCCAGGTTGTAGGATACAGCAGGGGAGGTCCTTCCAACCTCACCCACATCTGTGCTCCCTACACTGGGCTAGACCAGGGCTGTCTCCACCTCCCCTTCTTCATCCTCCATGCCTCTCCTTCTACTCTGTGTTCATTACCCACTCTCCTCCGTATCACCACATTCTCTCTCCCTCTCCTCCTCTCTTTTTCCTGGCCTTTTGAACCTTTGCATGTTACAGACAGAGCCAATAGATAGGGCTGGAGGGATGGAGGGCAAGAGAGAGAGAGAGAGAGCAAGGTGGAGAGAGAGAGAGAGAGGGCGGGAGGGAGGGAGGGAGGGATAGACTCCTTAGGGGTTAAAGAAGACTCCAGGGTAAAACAGTGAATTTGAGTCACTCTCTCCAAATCTCAGGCAGTCAGACCTAACTAAGCTGCTTGACAAAACACAACAGACTTAATTTGATGATGAGCAGACAAGACGTTTTACTCAGGCATACAGAGGGAACAGAGGGAACCCTCATTACGAATACAGAAACATAAATCCTAAACCTTAACCATAGTCACTAGGGAGGAAAAGACAGAAACTGACCTTAGATCAGCGACTAATGAGAAGTTAATGCTACTCACACAGAACACATCACCAACCAATAAAACACTGTTGAAATGTATCAGAACTAACCAGGTGTGTGTGTGTGTGTGTGTGTATATATGCATGTGTTTATCCCCTCAAGCAGCGATCCATCAGGAGACAAGATGCAGGATAATCCCTGTTTTCATCCTAAATAGTGCACTACTTTTGACCAGAGCACTATATCGGGAATAGGGTGCTTTTTGAGACACAGCCCTTGTCTTCTATCCTAAATCCAAGAGCGTTGGGAGGGAAAATCACTGCTGCCTAAACTCATCTCCCTGTAATCTCACAATGTCTCCCTAGCAACCACACGTTGGCTTAGTGATTGGACCAGCGTGGCAGTGGTTGCTATAGCTATGGGAAGCTCCCATCCCCTCATATATCTCCCTCTCTCTCTCTCTTTTCTCTCTGTTTCACTCTCTCTTTCTCCCTGTCGCGCTCTCCCTATCCCCCTCTCTTCCCATAACCCCTTCTCTCCATCTCTCTCCCTTCTCTCCATCTCTCTCCCTTCTCTCCATCTCTCTCCCTTCTCTCCATCTCTCTCCCTTCTTACATCTCTCTCCCTTCTCTCCATCTCTCTGCCTCTCTTACTCCCTCTCTTTCCCCTCCACACACAGAGAACAATTGTCATGGTGTGCTGTTAGTTTCAAGGGCTAAGAGAGAGAGAGAGAGAGAGAGGGATGAGACCTTGCAGATAGAAGACTAGTCACAAACTGGTCTGGACAGGTTTGATCTGGTCTGGCGTTCTACAGAACCCACCTGTAGGAAAAGCTTCCATAATCCTTTCTTGGCACCTTAAACCTGTTCCTTTCTCAACCGATACAGGCAACCTCTTACAGGAGGCCCTTAAACCGGTTCCATTCTCAACCGATACAGGCAACCTCTATGCTATCAATCTATTCTATCGCGCCCAGAAATCTGCTCCTTTTATTCTCTGTACCCAACGCACTAGACGGCCAGTTCTTAAAGCCTTAAGAACTGGCCTACTCCTCCTCCTCCTCTGTTCCTCTGGTGATGTTGAGGTACACCCAGGTCCTGTAGCCCCCAGTACTACACCTACTCCCCAGGTGCTCTCATTTGTTGACTTCTGTAACAGTAAAAGCCTTGGTTTCATGCATGTTAACATCAGAAGCCTCCTCCCTAAATGTTATTTATTCACTGCTTTAGCACACTCCGCAAACCCTGATGTCCTAGCCATGTCTGAATCCTGGCATAGGAAGGCATTCTGAAATGTCCATCCCCAACTAGAATATTTCCCGTCAAGATAGAACTGCCAAAGGAGGCAGAGTTGCAATCTACTGCAGAGATAACCTGCAGAGTTCTGTCATACTATCCAGGTCTGTTCTCAAACAGTTTGAGCTTCTACTTTTTAAAAGCCACCTTTCCAGAAATATGTCTCTCACTGCCGTTTGTTACAGATCCCCCTCAGCCCCCAACTGTGCCATGGACACCATATGTGAATTGATTGCCCCCCATCTATCATCAGAGTTCGTACTGTTAGGTGACAAACTGGGATATGCTTAACAACCCGACCGTCCTTCAATCTAAGCTAGATGCCCTCAATATCACACAAATTATTAAGGAACCTACCAGGTACAACCCTAAATCCGTAAACATCGGCACCATCATAGATATCATCCTGGCTAACTTGCCCTCCAAATACACCTCCTCAGTTTTCAACCATGATCTCAGCCTCATCAAATGACCACACCTTATCACTGTCAAACGCTCCCTAAAACACTTCAGTGAGCAGGCCTTTCTAATGGTATCCTGGAAGGATATTGATCTCATCCCGTCAGTAGAGGATAGCCCCCGCGATATGCAACTTCTCAGGGAAGTCAGGAACCAATATACACAGTCAGTTAGAAAAGCAAAGGCTAGCTTTTTCAAACAGAACTTTGCATCCTGTAGTACTAATTCCCAAAAGTTCTGGGACACTGTAAAGTCCATGGAGAATAAGAGCACCTCCTCTCAGTTGCCCACTGCACTGAGTCTAGGAAACACTGTCACCACCGATACATTTACGATAATCGAACATTTCAATAAGCATTTTGCTATGGCTGGCTACCCCTACCCCAGCCAACAGCTCTGCACCTCCCGCAGCAACTTGACCAAGCCCCGCCCCGCTTCTCCTTCACCCAAATCCAGATATCTGATGTTCTGAAAGAGCTGCAAAATTTGGACCCCTACAAATCTGCTGGGCTAGACAATCTGGACCCTTTCTTTCTAAAATTATCCACCGCAACTCTTGCTACCCCTATTTTCTAGCCTGTTCAACCTCTCTTTCGAATCGTCTGAGATCCCTTGATTGGAAAGCTGCCGCGGTCATCCCCCTCTTCAAAGGGGGAGACACTCTAGATCAACATTTTTACAGACCTATGTCCATCCTGCCCTGCCTTTCTAAAGTCTTCGTAAGCCAAGTTAGCAAATAGATCACTGACCATTCCGAATCCAACGGTACCTTCTCTGCTATGCAATCTGGTTTCCGAGCTGGTCATGGGTGCACCTCAGCCACGCTCAGGGTACTAAACGATATCATAACCGCCATAGATAAAAGACAGTACTGTGCAGCCGTTTTCATCGACCTTGCCAAGGCTTTCGACTCTGTCAATCACCGCATTCTTATCGGCAGACTCAACGGCCTTGGTTTCACAAATGACTGCCTGGCCTGTTTAGTGTGTCAAATATGAGGGCCGTTTTTTCGCAACTATGGCCTATTTATTGCCCTACCTTCCTAATCTTACTACATTTGCACACACTGTACATATATTCTCTATTGTGTTATTGACTGTACGTTTGTTTATCCCATGTGTAACTCTGTGTTGTTGTTTTTGTCACACTGCTTTCCAGGTCGCAGTTGTAAATGAGAACATGTTCTCAACTGGCCTACCTGGTTAAATAAAGGTTAAATAATAATACTTTTTTTAAATACAGGAGGCCCCTTAAACCTGTTCCTTTCTCAACCGATACAAGCAACCTCTTACAGGAGTCTTCTTAAATACTCAGATTACTGTTTAGCATTCAATGGCGAAGTATAGAGTACAATACAGTATATACACATATGAGATGGTTGATGCCATATGTGCACACAATTTAACTAACTGAGATACCGTCGAATAGTGTAGAGTGCAGTTTATACATAGAAATAGGTGATGCAGGTACAGATACATTATTAAAGTGTCCTGTGACTCCTAAACAGTGACTATACGCAGCCACCTCTGGTGTGCTAGTGATGGCTGTTTAGCAGTCTGATGGCCTTGAGATAGAAGCTGTTTTTCAGTCTCTCTGTCCCAGCTTTGATGCACCTGTATTGACCTCGCCTTCTGGATGATAGCGGGGTGAACAGGCAGTGGCTCGGGTGGTTGATGTCCTTGATGATCTTTTTGGCCTTTCTGTGCTAACGGGTGCTGTATGTGTCCAGGAGGGCGGGAAGTTTGCCCCTAGTAATGCGTTGGGCAGACCGCACCACCCTCTGGAGAGCTTGTGGTTATGGGTGGTGCAGTTGCCGTACCAGGTGGTGATGCAGCCCGACAGGATGCTCTCAATTGTGCATCTGTAGACGTTTATGAGGGTTTTAGGTGCTAAGCCAAACTTTTTTAGCCTCCTGAGGTTGAAGAGGTGCTGTTGCTCCTTCTTCACCGCACTGTGTGGGTGGACCATTCCAGTTTGTCAGTGATGTGTACATGGGGTTTGTTCACCCTGCTACCATCCAGAAGTCGAGGTCAGTACAGGTGCATCAAAGAGTTTGAGTCAACTACTCACAACATTTTATGCACTGTAGTGCTAGCTAGCTGTAGCTTATGCTTTCAGTACTAGATCCATTCTCTGATCCTTTGATTGGGTAGACAACATGTCAGTTCATGCTGCAACAGCTCTGATAGGATGGAGGACGTCCTCCGGAAGTTGTCATAATTACTGTGTAAGTCTATGGAAGGGGGTGAGAACCATGAGTTTCCTAGGTTTTGTATTGAAGTCAATGTACCGAGAGGAGGACGGAAGCTAGCTGTCTTCTGGCTACACCATGGTGCTACCCTACAAAGTGCTTTTGAGGCTACTGTAGACCTTCTTTGCAAAATAGACCTGTAATAACATCTGTTAAATATGTGTGTGACCAGTACAATTTGATTTGATTTGGTACTCTGGACATTGTAGGAATCTGTTTTGACTCAGAAAACTGCTGACAGACGATTTGTAGGGTTTTGGAACCTGACGCTAGCTTGTGTGTGTGTGTGTGTGTGTGTGTGTATGTTTCTCCCTAAGGAGCTGTCCATATGGATCATGCATTTAGACCACAGCCTGGTAGCTGTGCTGGAATGGGAGAGTGCCACTTTAGCAACCAGAGTAACATGTGATCAGCATGTCATTAGGCCACGATGCACAGTTTGCTACCATTACCTGTAATACAATAACACAAATCATCCCTAGTGTGTGTGCATGTGTGTGTATGTGTGCGTACCTGTGTGTGTGTATGTGTGCGTACCTGTGTGTGTGTATGTGTGTTTACGCACGTCCTCTCAGGGTTTCCGTTAGACGTTAATTGCCTGCCCGTTGCAAAATAATGCTTTTTAGCCTTGATGGATACACCAGTTGATGGAAATACCAGTTGATGGAGATACCAGTTGATGGAGATACCAGTTGATGGAAATACATTTGGCCAGTCATGCTTATCGGTCTATGGATGAATTTGTATAATTTAGTGTAATTAAATTGCTGTGTGTGTATATGTTTTACCTTGCTTCAAGGTAGCCTAGACAACCTCCGACCATATCCGTGGAGGCAATTATTTTATATATTTTATACAGACTTCCACACTGTACGAAACAAGTGGCCTATTTCTCTCATGTTCTATTGGTTCTCAACTTTCTTTCATTGTCCGGTAGTCAAATGCATATTCACGTGTAGCCTATTAACTTGTATGCATTGCTGCGGTAATAATGTTAAGAAATAATAGTTTATCAACATTTTAAGGTGAAAAGTTCTGATCTGTTGCAACAGCCTCATTGCTTTTTAACTTTTTTTTAAAAATTTTAAGTAGCCTAGGCCTACTGGTTGTATGAATTTGGGATCTATCTTCCCACAACTGTCTGTTTGGGCTATTTCTTTCTCGACAACCTGACCAATAGACTATGTAAACATTTCTACTATGGGTGATAGTAGATTGACAGGCACCGCGTCCATAAGGCTAGGGGAATCTAAGCTTTCCCCAAGTAAATTAAATTGGCAAAATTATATAGCCTAATTAGCTTACTCCTGTCTATACAGAAATAAATAAAATAATTCAAAATAGGCTACTAAAGCATGATTTGGACACAGAGGATCAATAGCTTCTCATACCATTAAAAAAAAATTTTAACAATAATTTATCGCATTGCCTACAGTCGGAAGGAAAGGCAGAGCGCGTAGTTTGGGCAGTGCGCTCTGAAAATCCAAAATGTATGATTGTTGAGTTGCGACTGTCAGTGAAAAGTGAAGAGGCTCAGCCAGGCCTGGCCAGGCATATCAACATTTTTCTAAATTCAATCGCAGGAAAACATAGTTTGGAAAGCAAATGGCTATTGCTGGAAAAAGAAGACAATGAAAAGACTCTAATCTGTCTTTCAGTTATCAAAATTCTCAACTTAATCTTATTGGCATCAGAGGAGAGCATCGGCCATATCCCCGGTGAGTTAGCACTGCGCATACTCACTCTTTACCATTGTTGGGTCAGTGCCACTTAAAAGTTTGTTTTTGGACAACAATTTCCTCCTCCAGTTTAGATGGACGTCATATTCAATTTGTGTCCCACCTTCTGGTAGGCCTATTATATGGACAACGTCCTTTTGATTGATATGTTTGTCAGTGTCAGCAGAGTAGGCTACCCTGTAATCTGTTGTATTATAAGATATTCTGCTAATGTCTCCAGTCATATAAAGTGTAGTAGAATTGCATGAAATGTGTTAATAAAAGGCCACATTTTCCCGCATGCAAAGAAAGAAGAAACGCATCTGATGTATAGCCTAGGTTTACTCTACACTATACGCGCTCAGCCATGCATTGCGCTGTCTTTTTGTCCAACAGTGATTGAGTTATATTATTAAACTAAGTTATGACTATCCAATCTACTCATCACATTACGAACAGTAAGCTATTTTATGTAAGTCGGCAAAAGCTATGATGCATGGAAGGCTTTATGCACAGGCTAGTGATTTTGTTGTCCGTTACTTGTCTTGTTGGCTGAGGAAAAGTACATGTGGACAGTTATTCTAAAATCTTCAAAGTGCCTGGTAAGGACAACCAAGTCAAGGTATTGGAGAGGCCATCACAAAGCCCTAACCTCAATCTTATGGACAATGTGTGGGCAGAACTGAAAAAGCATGTGCGAGCAAGGAGGCCTACAAACCTGACTCAGCTACACCAGTTCTGTCAGGAGAAATGGGCCAGAATTGTGTGTTAAGTTAAACAATTTAAAGGTAATGCTATCAAATACTAATTGAGTGTATGTAAACTTCTGACCCACTGGGAATGTGATGAAAGAAATAAAAGCTTTCTTTTTTTTACCTTTATTTAACTACGCAAGTCAGTTAAGAACAAATTCTTATTTACAATGACGGCCTACACCTGCCAAACTCGGACGACGCTGGGCCAATTGTGCTCCACCCTATGTGTGTGTGTTAGTGTATGTGTATGTGTCCTAGTGTATGTGTGTGTGTGTGTGTTAGTATATGTGTGTTAGTGTATGTGTAAATGTATGTGTATGTGTTAGTATGTGTGTTTGTGTATGTGTACCTGTGTGTGTTAGTGTATGTGTATGTGTGTGTGTTAGTGTATGTGTACGTGTGTTAGTGTATGTGTACGTGTGTGTGTTAGTGTATGTGTGTGTGTTAGTGTATGTGTGTGTGTTAGTGTATGTGTGTGTGTTAGTGTATGTGTGTGTGTGCGTGTTAGTGTACGTGTGTGTCTTAGTGTATATGTATGTGTTAGTGTACGTGTGTAGTGATTTTGTCTGTCCTGTGTGTTGCAAAATGTATGGAGATCCCTTCCCCCCCATCTTCCAGGCTTGCCAGGTTTCTTCCTGGTTTCTGCCTCCGGTCTTCGAGAGCTGACTTGCTTTTTCTCCTCCTGCATTGATTTGGAAATGTACATGATTTCTGCATTTAATGTCTGAGGGTCTATTTGGAAAGAAAAAAAAAAAGATGTATGGCCAAAGCTTTGTTTTTGTTGGTTGTTGCAATAGAGGGAGAAAAAAAGGAACTGAGTCAGAATGGCATTATAATGACTTCTCTACAACGGAGTCTGCTGCTACAGTCAACAGAATGCTCTAATAATAACCTCTCTCTGTCTCCATCCATCACAATGCTTCCGAACTCACTGCTGATATATATATAGAGATATAGAGAGAGAGAGACAGAGAGAGACACAGACAGAGAGACACAGACAGAGAGACACAGACAGAGACACAGACACAGACAGAGACACAGACACAGACAGAGAGACACAGACAGAGACACAGACAGAGACACAGACAGAGACACAGACAGAGACACAGACAGAGAGACACAGACAGAGACACAGACAGAGAGACACAGACAGAGACACAGACAGAGACACAGACAGAGAGACACAGACAGAGACACAGACAGAGACACAGACAGAGACACAGACAGAGACACAGACAGAGACACAGACAGAGAGACACAGACAGAGACACAGACAGAGAGACACAGACAGAGACACAGACAGAGACACAGACAGAGACACAGACAGAGAGACACAGACAGAGAGACACAGACAGAGAGACACAGACAGAGACACAGACACAGACAGAGAGACACAGACAGAGAGACACAGACAAAGAAAGAGTAGCCCATAGTGATAATAACAGACAGTGAGAGTAAGCAGGAAAGAAAGGGAGAGTTTCTTAGAGAACGGCACGCATTTTGTTTAAATGGGAGTGTGGTGCCAGGAAAATAACCTCTCACTCAACGTCACCAAAACTAAGAAGATGATTGTGGACTTCAGGAAACAGCAGAGGGAGCACCCCCATAACCACATCGATGGGACCGCAGTGGAGAAGGTGGAAAAACCCTCAAACTTTTACAGATGCACAATTGAGAGCATCCTGTCGGGCTGTATCCCTGCCTGGTATGGCAACTGCACCGCCCACAACCGCAAGGCTCTCCAGAGGGTGGTGCGGTCTGCCCAACACATTACCGGGGGCAAACTACCCACCCTCCAGGACACCTACAGCACCCGATGCCACAGGAAACCCATCCCATATGTATATACTGTATTCTATACTATGCCACTGTATCTTAGTCCAATGCCGCTCTGACATCGCTCGTCCATATATGTATATATTCCTAATTCATTCCTTACTTGATTTATGTATATTTGGGTATATGTTGTGAAACTGTTAGATATTACTTGTTAGTTATTACTGCACTGTCAGAGCAAGAAGCACACACACGCTCCTTCGTTTAGCCTCCCTATCACATGCTGAACACGTCAATGTCAAACTGTCCCATTATGGGAAATTGATTTCATGCTTGGATAACTGAGAGAGAGAGAGAGAGAGAGAGAGAGAGAGAGAGAGAGAGAGAGAGAGAGAGAGAGAGAGAGAGAGAGAGAGAGAGAGAGAGAGAGAGAGAGAGAGAGAGAGAGAGAGAGAGAGAGAGAGAGAGAGAGAGAGAGAGAGACGCTTGCCCAAGCAATGAGCACATGACCATCCTCTTTCTCTTTCTCTCTCTCTACTTCTCTCCATCTTTCTATCTTTCATCATGTGTCTGTTTCACTCCCCATCACGCACCCAGATCATCATCAGACAAAGACAAACAACAGGAATGAAGAACAAAGAGAATAGAGAAGAGGGGGATGAATAGATGAGAGAACATGTGGTTGAGGGGGAGGTTAGGGAGTGACAGTGAAACAATAGCAGGTCTTTAGAAAGCTGTGGCCATCGATGCTACTGGAAACCCAGTGGCTAGAACCACAGAGCGGGAGGGCATGGTCACACAATACTGCTCTACTGTACTGGCCTCACATGTCTCTGCTTTGGTCTAGGTCAGAGTTGGTCTAGGTCAGAGTTGGTCTAGGTCAGAGTTGGTCTAGGTCAGAGTTGGCCTAGGTCAGAGTTGGTCTAGGTCAGAGTTGTTCTAGGTCAGAGCTGTGCTTGAGTTTGCATTATCCCATGTGTTTCATTTAGAGCTGAAAGGAGTGGAGAGGAGAGTTCAGGTTAGGAAACAGGGAGATGGAGAGAGAAGGGTATGATGACATGATTTCAGGGGATACTATATGCTACAACCCCCCCCTCTCTCTCCTTCCCTCTCTCTCTTTAACTGTCTGAACCCTCTCTCTGGTCTCTGGGGTCTGTAATGGGGGTTTCCCATTGGTTGAGGCTCCCTAGTGATGCTGAGAATAACCCCCAATCAGAGGGAGGGAGTCCCTTCACATGGTTACCACAGCAACCCCTCAACTGAAAACACACAAGTGAAAGTAGAGGGGGATATCATAAAACCCATTTCTACATGAAACAATCCTTGACTAAGTTACGTATACAAAAGCTTTCTATGGTGACAGTGAACTGTGCTGGAGCAGGCGTTAATTTCAACTTCTAGGCGTTAATTTCAACTTCTATCTGACAGAGGGTCTAATAAGATGACCGCACAACCACAAGGCTATGGCCCTACCTACAGCATTTGTGTTAAAAAAAAAAACATACTGTTGTTGCCATGACACAATGCATCACACTGTAGCTAGAGATTCTACAGAGAAACGCTTTACATCTCATTAGTGTGTATAGCAACATATCCTACACACACCTCTTAGCAGGAGCCCAAGCCCTCCTACACGGATCTTCTGTTCCTTCCAAATCCCTAGACTGGATCATTACTGGCATCGCTGTGAGTGAGTGAGTGAGTGAGTGAGTGAGTGAGTGAGTGAGTGAGTGAGTGAGTGAGTGAGTGAGTGAGTGAGTGAGTGAGTGAGTGAGTGAGTGAGTGAGTGAGTGAGTATTGTGTCCGCAGGGACTTGATGTCACAGTCTGAGTCCCAGCCTGTAAGAGCCTTAGCATTCAGGAGGGACCTACCACTGCAGGAAGTGGGCTTTCCCTGAAGAGTGCAGACTGACACCTTTTTAATAAGCAGTGAAGCTAGCCAAGCGTGTCCTTACCTGTGCAGGTGAAACACTTGACGTGGAAGTGTGTGTCCTGAACGCGCACCACCTCTCCCTTACACACCTCCTGACAACGCTGGCACCGGATTGGTCCAGAGCTCCGCTCACTGCCCAAAGAGCCCTGCTGATAGGCTGTAGAAAGACAGGAGGCGAGGCCGTTAGACAGCTGACCTCATCCAATCATAACAGTCAATGTTTGTCCCCCAAATGGCACCCTATTCCCTAGACAGTTCACTACTTTTTAACATGGCCCATAGGGGTGCCATCTGGGACGCAATCAACAATACAAATCAGTCAATGTATATAATCTGTGCTATACTACAGTTGGCAATAGCCTTGCAGTAAGAACGGCAGGCCAGTAACCAGAGGGTCGCCCTCGTCCTTCACTCTCTCCCTCTCTCTCCCTCGTCCATCACTGTCTCCCACTCTCTCTCCCTCGTCCTTCACTCTCTCCCTCTCTCTCCCTCGTCCTTCACTCTCTCTATCGTGCTCTGTATGCATATTTGTGAGTAGATTTGACATATTGCTCACATTCTATAATAGTGGCTTGTTTCCTTCACAATGCTCAGAATTCCTGACCAGGCACTCTAACAGGTACAGAACACAACACATGATGCAAAGGGAGCAGTGGAAGTACAGTCGTGGCCAAAAGTTATGAGAATGACACAAGTATTGGTCTCCACAAAGTTTGCTGCTTCAGTGTTCTTAGATCTTTATGTCAGTAGTTACTATGGTACACTAAAGTATAATTACAAGTATTCCATAAGTGTCAAAGGCTTTCATTGACAATGACATTCAGTTTATGCAAAGAGTGAATATTTGCAGTGTTGACTCTTCTTTTTCAAGACCTCTGCAATCCGCCCTGGCATGCTGTCAATTAACTTCTAGGCCACATCCTGACTGATGGCAGGCCATTCTTGCATAATCAATGCTTGGAGTTTGTCAGAAGTTGTGGGTTTTTGTTTGTCCACCCGCCTCTTGAGGATCGACCACAAGTTCTCAATGGGATTAAAGTCTGGGGAGTTTCCTGGCCCTGGACCCAAAATGTCGATGTTTTGTTCCCCGAGCCACTTAGTTATCACTTTTGCCTTATGGCAAGGTGCTCCATCATGCTGGAAAAGGCATTGGTCGTCACCAAACTGTTCTTGGAAGGTTGGGAGAAGTTGCTCTCGGAGGATGTGTTGGTACCATTCTTTATTCATGGCTGTGTTCTTAGGCAAAATTGTGAGTGAGCCCACTCCCTTGGCTGAGAAGCAACCCCACACATGAATGGTCTCAGGATGCTTTACTGTTGGCATGACACAGGACTGATGGTAGCGCTCACCTTGTCTTCTCCGGACACCTTGTTTTCCGGATGGCCCAAACAATCGTAAAAGGGATTCATCAGAGAAAATGACTGTACCCCAGTCCTCAGCAGTCCAATCACTGTACCTTTTGAAGAATATCAGTCTGTCCCTGATGTTTTTCCTGGAGAGAAGTGGCTTCTTTGCTGCCCTTCTTGACACCAGGCCATCCTCCAAAAGTATTCGCCTCACTGTGCGTGCAGATGCACTCACACCTGCCTGCTGCCATTCCTGAGCAAGCTCTGCACAGGTGGTGCCACGATCCCGCAGCTGAATCAACTTTAGGAGACGGTCCTGGCACTTGCTGGACTTTCTTGGACGCCCTGGCGCCTTCTTCACAACAATTGAACCTCTCTCTGTTTGTGGCAGGGCTGAAATTAAGTTCATTTTCATGGCAAAGAGGGACTTTGCAATTAATTGCAATTCATCTCATCACTCTTCATGACATTCTGGAGTATATGAAAATTGCCATCATCAACACTGAGGCAGCAAACTTTGTGGAGACCAATAGGTCTGAGGAATCCACACAAAACAAAACTCCACAGGTTTCCACAGACATGCCAATGAACAAGTGGGTAATATACACAGTGCGTATGTGTGTCAGTGAGTGTCAGTGTGTGTGTATGTGTGTCAGTGAGTGCGTGCATATATGTGTGTATAGGCCACTGCCATGCACATCTGCAGTGATAAAGCAACCTAAAATTGAGTGTGGGATTGGCATAGATTAACCCAGTTCTCTGAGCCACGGGGGAAGTAGTGTGTGCCAGGTATGGTAATCCTCTAGGCTGTCCTCTAGAGAAGAGGAGAGGAGAGGAGAGGAGAGGAGAGGAGAGGAGAGGAGAGGAGAGGAGAGGAGAGGAGAGGAGAGGAGAGGAGAGGAGAGGAGAGGAGAGGAGAGGAGAGGAGAGGAATCATGGGAGCTAGCCACTAGCCAGGGTATACTGAGGAGGAGAAAAGGAGGATATTGCCTTTCACCTGTATTCCTTCCTGAGGACATTAACACCAGAGAGAGGGAGAGTACAGTCGTGGTCAAAAGTTGAGAATGACACAAGTATCAGCCCTGCCACAAAAGGACCAGCTGCCATCATGTCAGTGATTGTCTCGTTAACACAGGTGAGAGTGTTGACGAGGACAAGGCTGGAGATCAGTCTGTCATGCTGATTGAGTCAGAATAACAGACTGGAAGCTTTAAAAGGAGGGTGGTGCTTGAAATCATTGTTCTTCTCTGTCAACCATGGTTACCTGCAAGGAAACACGTGCCGTCATCATTGCTTTGCACAAAAAGGGCTTCACAGGCAAGGATATTGCTGCTGTTAAGATTGCACCTAAATCAACCATTTATCAGATCATCAAGAACTTCAAGGAGAGAGGTTCAGGGCGCCCAAGAAAGTCCAACAGGCACCAGGACCGTCTCCTAAAGTTGATTCAGCTGCGGGATTGGGGCACCACCAGTGCAGAGCTTGCTCAGGAATGGCAGCAGGCAGGTGTAAGTGCATCTGCACGCACAGTGAGGCGAAGACTTTTGGAGGATGGCCTGGTGTCAAGAAGGGCAGCAACTTCCTCCGAGAGCAACTTCTCCCAACCATCCAAGAACAGTTTGGTGACGACCAATGCCTTTTCCAGCACAATGGAGCACCTTGCCATAAGGCAATAATAACCAAGTGGCTCGGGGAACAAAACATCAACATTTTGGGTCCATGGCCAGGAAACTCCCCAGACCTTAATCCCATTGAGAACTTGCTGTCGATCCTCAAGAGGCAGGTGGACAAACAAAAACCCACAACTTCTGACAAACTCCAAGTATTGATTATGCAAGAATGGCCTGCCATCAGTCAGGATGTATCCCAGAAGATAATTGATAGCATTCCAGGGCGGATTGCAGAGGTCTTGAAAAAGAAGGATCAACACTGCAAATATTGACTCCTTGCATAAACTGAATGTCATTGTCAATGAAAGCCTTTGACACTTATGGAATACTTGTAATTATACTTCAGTGTACCATAGTAACTACTGACATAAAGATCTAAGAACACTGAAGCAGCAAACTTTGTGGAGACCAATACTTGTGTCATTCTCAAAACTTTTTACCACGACTCTACACACCCCAGGATTACCCGGACAATATATTTTATATTTGAGATTCTTCAAAGTAGCCACCCTTTGTCTTGATGATAGCTTTGCACACTCTTGGCATTCTTTCAACCAGCTTCATGAGGTAGTCATCTGAAATGCATTTCAGTTAACAGGTGTGCCATGGTTATGATGCAGAGGAGCACCTTCGGTCATAGACTGATCCCACCACGGTGTGCCAGAGAGCGCTACAGGAGGTCCTTCCTGGCGGCGGCTATTAGACTATTTAATGCCTCACCTGGGTGCCGTGCCATCGGCAACATAGACCTGGATCTGTTGGGGTGTTAGGGCCTAGTTTAACAATTAGGCATCCATCCATCCGTAAGTAACCTTCTGGTCAGTAATCATTCATTCACTCAGGACTTATTCATTCAGCACTCATTCATTCAGGACTGTATATACATATTCATATACAGTTGTTATATCACATCATGTGCAATATTGTAAGTAATTCTTGGACTGAACTTATGTAGTCATTCACCCAGGACTGTATATTAGTATCCTGTCAGTAGTATATTTTTTCATTGCATATAGTATATCAAATGTACAATACGTGCATTCATCTGTAATTAAACCCTGTACTTGGGACTGTATTTTAAGGGAATTATGATTAATACCTTAATTTATATCATACACACGTTTAGCTATTTAAGTATCTCTTTCTGTAATTTACCTGTACATTTAATGTATTTAACCATGCAAATATTCAAATATTAATTTACCTGTATATTAAGTAAACTATTATTACCCTCATTTATATCATACGCACATTTAGCTATTTAAGAATATTTTGCTGCCATCTACCTCTATAGTTAACCATGCAAATATGTTATTTATTTATATCAACTTGCAATAATTGTATAATTTTTTCACATAATACTCTATAATAATGTATAGTGTACATATTCAATCATTCACTCATACTATGCACTGCCTTTCTATAGCTTTTTGCACTTCAGACTTCCTGTATTTTTATACTTTTTCATACTGTCACACTATGTATTGTGTATCTGTCTTTTGTGTATTTTGTTCTGGCATTTTGCACCTGTCCTGTGTTTTTCGTAGCTGCTTGACAAAGAAATGTCCCCCTGGGGATCAATAAAGTACCTACCTACTACCTACCTACCACCTACCTACCTATACCTACCTACCTACAGTTGAAGTCTAAAGTCAAATACATTTAAACTCAGTTTTTCACAATTCCTGACATTTAATCCTTGTAAAAATTCCCTGTCTTAGGTCAGTTAGGATCACCACTTTATTTTAAGAATGTGAAATGTCAGAATAATAGTAGACAGAATGATTTATTTCAGCTTTTATTTCTTTCATCATATTCCCAGTGGGTCAGAAGTTTACATACACTCAATTAGTATTTGGTAGCATGGCCTTTAAATTGTTTAACTGGGGTCAAACATTTTGGGTAGCCTTCCACAAGCTTCCCACAATAAGTTGGGTGAATTTTGGCCCATTCCTCCTGACAGAACTGGTGTAACTGAGTCAGGTCTGTAGGCCTCCTTGCTCTGCCCACACATTTTCCATAAGATTGAGGTCAGGGCCTTGTGATGGCCACTCCAATACCTTGACTTGGTTGTCCTTAAGCCATTTTGCCACAACTTTGGAAGTATGCTTGGGGTCATTGTCCATTTGGAAGACCCATTTGCAACCAAGCTTTAACTTCCTGACTGCTGTCTTGAGATATTGCTTCAAAATATCCACATAATTTTCCTTCATGGTGCTATCTATTTTGTGAAGTGCACCAGTCCCACCTGCAACAAAGCACCCCCACAACATGATGCTGCCACCCCCGTGCTTAACGGTTGGGATGGTGTTCTTCGGCTTGTAAGTCTCCCCCTTTTTCCTCCAAACATAACGATGGTCATTTTGGCCAAACAGTTGTATTTTTGTTTCATCAGACCAGAGGACATTTCTCCAAAAAGTGCAATCTTTGTCCCCATGTGCAGTTGCAAACCGTAGTCTGGCTTTTTTGTCTGCTAAATGACTAAGTGTACATGTCTGTACTCAATACTGTAAGTCTCTCTGGATAAGTGTCTGCTAAATGACTCAAACATGTCTGCTTCTGTTAAGTCATCCCAGACAAACAGAACAAAGTTTCTGGATCGGTTCTACCTAAGTGGTTCATTAACATTATTGTTGTTAGCTGTAACCACTGGTCCTGGATCAGTGAAGCTGGTAGTGGTTAGACAAACACCACTGTGGGAGGCACATACACAGGTCCTGGATCAGCTAAGTGAATCAGGGAAGGTGATAGTTATGTGGTTAAAGACAGAGCGAGTGAGAGAGAGAGAGCGAGAGAGAGAGCGAGAGAGAGAGGAGAGCGAGAGAGAGAGAGAGAGAGAGAGAGAGAGAGACAGGGCCCTGAGAGTAAATCTCAGGAATACAAAAAAAATAATGGACCACAAATACAAATTCCATCTAGACACAGTTGCCCTAGAGCACACAAAAAACTATACATACTTCAGCCTAAACATCAGCGCCACAGGTAACTTCCACAAAGCTGTGAAAGATCTGAGAGACAAGGCAAGAAGGGCCTTCTATGCCATCACAAAAGGAACATAAAATTCGACATACCAATTATGATCTAACTAAAAATACTTGAATAAGTTATAGAACCCATTGCCCTTCATGGTTGTGAGGTCTGGGGTCCACCTTCTACAATGTAAAAAAATAAAATAATAATACATGCAGAGCAGAATTAGGCCGATACCCACTAATGATCAAAATCCAGAAAAGAGCCGTTAAATTCTCCAACCACATAAAAGGAAGCGATTGCCAAACCTTCCATAACAAAGCCATCACCTACAGAGAGCTGAACCTGGAGAAGAGTCCCCTAAGCAAGCTGGTCCTGGGGCTTTGTTCACAAACACAAACAGACCCCACAGAGCCCCAGGACAACAACACAATTAGACCAAATCATGAGAAAACAAAAAGACACATTGGAAAGAATTAACAAAATAACGGAGCAAACTAGAATGCTATTTGTTCCGAAACACCCAATGTAGCAGATAACACAAAGAACAACACAGAACAGAACACTAACACTAACAGGCCTAGGGGGAGAGGAGAGGAGAGGAGAGGAGAGGAGAGGAGAGGAGAGGAGAGGAGAGGAGAGGAGAGGAGAGGAGAGGAGAGGAGAGGAGAGGAGAGGAGAGGAGAGGAGAGGAGAGGAGAGGAGAGGCTGTATCTGCTGTGTGTGTGACAGGGGGAGGGGAGAAATGTAAAGGAGTGCAATGATGGCAAGAAGAAGAAGAGGAGAAAAGAGGGAGGACTGGAGGGAGGACTGGAGGGAGGACAGAAAGGAGGAATGGAAGTGGGACAGGAGTAGGGTTGCACATTTTGGGGAATATTCAGAGGTGGAAACTTTCCGTGGGAATTAACAAGAATATATAGGAATTAACAGGAATATATGCTAATTAATATTAATACCATTTAAACATAGATGTTTTTTGCATTGGATATATTTACCATATCATATGGAGACAGAAACATAAACCTTTTACCTTATCATAAGTAGACATCATTTTAAATGATTAAATTATTCTAATAAAAAATAAAAAAATAACTATTTAGTTATGCATTGAACTTTAATTAAATTAGTTGACTCTTCACATGGGATGATTTCACTGAACAACAAAAGAAAGGGAATATTGAATGATCTCCAATGATCCATCACATCTCCCATAAACGTTTTCAACATACTGTACATCTGTAAAATTATAGTCTAGAAACTAAAGCTTTGGTTGTTTCCCTCTCAGAGGAGTGGAGAGGAGAGGAGAGGAGAGGAGAGGAGAGGAGAGGAGAGGAGAGGTGAGGAGAGGAGAGGAGAGGAGAGGAGAGGAGAGGAGAGGAGAGGAGAGGAGAGGAGAGGAGAGGAGAGGAGAGGAGAGGAGAGGAGAGGAGAGGAGAGGAGATGCTGTATCTGCTGTGTGTGTGTGTATGCCTGGAGCCAGTGCACTGACACGTCACAAAACCATCTGCCTGCTGTGACACTGCTGACTCTACACACACGCTGCTGAGAGGGTCTGTGTGTCTGTGTGTGTGTCTATAGACAGCACATGCTGGTTGCTCTGGTGACAGTTCTCCACATGGTGACCTAACCACTCCTTCTCCTGTCATACACAGATTAACAAACTAATTCCAAACATTTATACAGCCACCATATAAATCTTTCACACACACAATAAGGCAAGGATCTACACGGGAGACTTAAGAATGAATAATGAATAGTGAATAATGAATAGTGAATAATGAATAGTGAATAATGCAATAACATCCAAAAGGTCAAATTATTAAATTATTCCAATATAAAAAAAAATTATTTAGTATGATTTGAACTTTAATTAAATGAGTTGACTCTTCACATGGGATGATTTCACCGAACAACGAAAGAAAGGGAACTATAGTCTAGAAACTAAAGTTTTGTTTGTCTTCCTCTCAGGCTTCCATGTCTTCTCCCTGGACCTCCTCAATGTCCACCTCTTGAACATCAGACTCTGAGGCCTCATCTTCACTGTCCCTTTCCAACCTTGTTGAGGATTGCTCGTTGTCAGGCTCAAAAAGCCTCAAATTTGCCCGGATGGCCAACAATTTTTCAACCTGTTGTATTGGTCAGCCTGTTGCGTGCTTTGGTGTGTGTGTTCCCAAACAAGGACCAGTTGCGCTCTGAGGAGGCTGATGTTGGTGGGATTTGGAGGATGATGGAGGCAACAGGGGAAAGAGCCTCGGTTTCAAGTCCCTTCCACCAGGTGGCTGATGAGATACGCTGGCACGACTGCCATATTGCATCTCCATCCCAAAGTCCTTGCTTGGAACTTCGCCAGACTGCCAAGAACCTTGCCCTCATCCAGGCCAAGGTGGCGAGACACGGTAGTGATGACACCATAGGCCTTGTTGATCTCTGCACCAGACAGGATGCTCTTGCCAGCATACTTGGGGTCCAACATGTACGCTGCGGCTTGTGTGGGCTTCAGGCAGAAGTCTTCACGCTTTTTGATGTATATCAGAACTGCAGTTTCCTCTGCTTGGAGCAACAGTGAAGTGGGCAGGGC
This sequence comes from Thymallus thymallus, assembly GCA_023634145.1. NCBI lineage: Eukaryota > Metazoa > Chordata > Actinopteri > Salmoniformes > Salmonidae > Thymallus > Thymallus thymallus. The sequence goes on from CM042384.1 coordinate 26,349,784, forward strand.
AGTACGGGTTTCTTCTCTTACATCTTCAAGCAGAGTCTGAACATCAGACAGGATGGCATTGTCTCCCTCAATCCGTGCAATGGCTACTGCTATAGGTTTCAGGAGTTTCAGGCTTCTTACCATGCTCAGACAGTGTAGTAGTGTGGGCTCAATAGCATCTCATTAGTCTGCAAGATCTTGAGAATCAGGTGTACATGTGATGGAAGAGTGCACTGAACATGTGATGGAAGAATGCACTGTGCATGCAGAGGGTTGCAATTCCATTGAATTGCGGATAGTTTAACCAAAATATGCCACAAGACCTAGAATTGCCTTATGTGTATCCAACAAAAAAGGTTCACTGTTATAAGCTAACTTATTTGATGAATTTAAGCAGAATTCCCCAAATTCCAGGTCTTAACTTCCCCTGGAAAGTTTCCGACCCTTCGCAACCCTAGACAGGAGTCATCTAACATTACAGAATACAAGGACAGACTGAAGACAGTGCAGCAGTGTGTGTCCTGGCCTTGGGGAACTCTAGAGTTTTGTTCCAGCTCAACACTAGCACACAGGCTCCTCTTATCAAAGCAGTGATCATGGAGAAGGCCTGTGTGTCTGTGATTGTGTATGTTAGTGTGGCTGGTGGTGACTCAGCTGACTGGGGATCAGTGGTGTTGCGAAGACAGACAATTGCCCATGGCATGCAGGCTAGTCAGCTGATATGAGATCAGTGTGTGTATATATCCTTCAGGGGGATGGCCTCTGCCCTGGCAAGATTAGCTGACTCCAGATCAGTAAATATGTGGCCCAGGGGCTGGGCAGCCAGACTGTCTTGCCAGCCAGCCAGACACACAGAAGACCTGCCATGTCAGAGAGCAACAGCTGCAGAAGGAAGTCTAAGACGACTCACAGCAAATGCTGAGTAAAGATAAATAAGTCCCCTACCTTGACCCCTAACCCTTAACATAACCCCGCCGAGTAAGGATAAAAAAGTCCCCTACCTTAACCCCTAACCCTTAACATAACCCCGCCGAGTAAGGATAAAAAAAAGTCCCCTACCTTGACCCCTAACCCTTAACATAACCCCGCCGAGTAAGGGAAAAAAAAGTCCCCTACCTTGACCCCTAACCCCTAACATAACCCCAACAACATACCACACAACCCCCACATAGTACACACTCAGTTCCCTAATTGGAGCAAGGTATTCAATAAATATTTCCAAGGATAAGCTGATAAAAACTATTTGTGAATCCTGAAAGAAGTGAGGGAGAAAGAGAGGAACGCAACAGAAAGGCTTTTGTCTTTAAGTAGTTGTGAGAATAACTTCAAATCAATACAGACTAAAAGACAGCACGTTAATAAAATCTTTAATTTTACTAGTTAATGTTTCATTGAATGCTACTAAACCTGTATATTTTCCATTGTTGTATCTTAATGTTCATCTGTCTTATATGTGTATCCTCCTCAGACAGCGACGCTTCAAAGTAACCTAGAGAAGAGATATTCACAGTAACCTAGAGAAGAGATATTCACAGTATCCTAGAGAAGAGAAGAGAGGCGCACATGAATGGACTGACTCACCGCTGGTACTCATGATGCTCACAGGTTCTTTTCCAAGACAATGTTCCCAGAAAATGATCTTCAGAGCAGCTATAATTCCAATAAACCGAAATATCCTTTCCACTCTGTGACTTTTCAATGCGAAGATGGGGCGACCCGAAGAAAGAGAGAGAGAGAAGAGACAGGGGTGTTCCCACAGACCGTCCTCCTCTTCTTCAGTGGTTGAGCAGAAGAAATACTTCAGACAGCCAGGAAAGATACAATGTTGCTCAGTCGCATTCCATGTTTTTTATGTTGTCCCTCCCTGTTGATTCCACCGTGTTCTCTCAAAGCGCTGACCATGGTTAGCACTGCTGTGCGCTCGCTCTCCTCTCTCACCCGGTTGGCATGTGAAAAGCGCTGGCGCTCCAACCGCAAGCTCCCGTTACACTGGAGCGACGTCACCAGAGCAGAGCGCGCGGGTTCCGTGTGGCACGCGAGCGAAACAGGGAGCCAACAATCAGCGCGTTTTCTCAAGGGATGAGTAGGGGAGAGAACAGGCGCACCGGCGGCATGGGATTTAAACTCAGCGGATTATTAACAGGGATGACACCGCCCTCTTCTGGAAGTATATTCTAGTGCACACTAATAAATTAATTGTTTTATTAGCTTTATTAGCCTAAATAACAAACAGTGTTGGGGAAGCTACTCTGAAATCATAGTTCACTAAACTACCAATTACTTTACACTGGCTGAAGTTAAGCTACCCTTAAGAAAAATAGCATATAGTTACTTTGAAAAAGTATTTCCCAACATCTAAACTACTGCGTGAAAATCTGAAATGTCTAAATCTGAAATGTTATAGACTACAAAAGAACAGATGAATCTGGGGTCAGATGTTAACTGAATGTGTAATTTAGCCTATTAAACACAAACACATATGTTTCAAGTGAGAATGATGAATGTCTGATACCGAAAAAGGAAGGAGATTATAACTACTTCACCCACTGCCAAATGTAGCTGAATTACTAGTTGAACTACATGTAGTTCACTACTCCCCAACACTGACAAACCATAGGGCTTGTAAAACTATCATTACAAAAGTTAATTCCCTAATTTTTTATAAAATACGCCCATTAAAAAACAGCTTTCAACTTATGATCATAAGATAAAGTGAGCGTCATGAATGAGATTCCCATCAATTGGATGTCTATAATACACAATGGAAGGCGTTCAAATATACAGGTATGGTATCATTGTATCAATCATTAGTTATTCATGCTTGTACAGAGATTGAATGGAGCTGCTAGGGTTGCCCTCCTTGTGTCGCCATCTGTCGGACATTAGTGCTCATTTGAACCTGCTGACTGGAGCCACATGGGAAGAGATGATACGAGTCTACTGATGTTGACCGATCAAAACAACTGAAGCCATGTGGGGGCCCTAAGCAGTATTTGATTTGGGAGCCCACTTTACCTCGTTATAACTCCTGTGTAAAGGGAGAGACAGCCCTGGATCAGAAAATAGTGTAGGCTAATGGCAGCAGGTAAGCTAGCGGTCCATCAGAAGACTTAGCAAAACCTTTCTTTACCCAAACTCCATGCCCATCCAAGCCCCGTGAGCCCCGTCATCCTTCCTACCTTATCAGGACCCTAATGTCCTAACAATTCATCCAAATGCTGTGTGTGTGTGTGTGTGTGTTAGGGGGTTGTGAGACAAAGGGTTGGGATTGTAGGCTTTAGGAGAGGAATGCAGCAGATCAGGGGTATAGTGTGCTGACCTGAGTGTGACTTTGGCAGACTGGACACAACATAACAACACACTGTTGTTGTAATGGCAATGGGTAACACAGACAGTTATAATGCATTAGAATACAATCTTATACCATGGCATAGTTGATTTTGATTGGCTTGAAAGACATTCTAGAGTGTGCATTATTCCTCTCTAATGCACAGCAATAACCAATGGCTATGACATTAATTCTTACATGTTCTATGTTTGAGCTGCTTTTGAAAGCAAAAGTCAAATTCAAAACATTATTGGCATTGCTGAATTCGATTTTTATAATAGCAAGCTAAGAGGACTGATGGTTTGGTCAGCTAAGCTCGCAAGCAATGACTACATATATGAATGGAGAAAGCCATCAATCACATGACACCATTCATTCCTTATGTGAAGACTCAATGGGTGTGTTTGAGCGGTAAGCCTAACGAAGCTGACTGTAGACGAAAGTCGGCGAGTGAAGTCGGGGAGGTGGATCTCTGACAGCCGAAAGTCGGACACTAGTTTTTTTCCAACAGCAAGGCTCAGATCAACATGACAGTGTCAACATAGCTGCTATTTTTTCTAAAAGTTTTTCTGTAAAAATGCCGAAATAAACTTTTCTTTAACACACTCACATACTGAAAACCTAACATGTGTAAAATTCATTGGCATCCACTAGATTCCTCGAAGTTCTAATTGATGGAAAGCTATCCTGGAAAGTTCATATTCAATGTGTCTGCAGCAAAGTGATGAAATCTGTCGGTATCATCAGAAATATTAGTGGTTTGGTTCATCAGGCTTGCTTCCTAACTCTATACTATAGCTTAACATACTCATATCTCATTTAATGTAATATTGTCTGGGCCAGTACACATTCCTCCTACCTACACAAATTACTCATTATACAAAATAACATTTCCTCTAATTACCTGGCTCCATCTGCACCTTTGTTTAAGAAACTCAATATCTTTTCTATTTATGACAATAAATTATGCACTTTCATCTACAAATACTCATACACCCCAGACAGTTTATCTAAACCCTTCAATGGATTCTTCCAAGTTAATTCTGAAATCCATCGATATAACACAAGACACTGTGATAACCTTCGCCCTCCCCACTGCCACACCTCACATAGTGAATTTTCTATCAGATACAGACAGACAGACAGACAGACAGACAGACAAACAGACAGTTGGAGTCAGAAGTTTACATACACTTAGGTTGAAGTCATTAAAACTCATTTCTCAACCACTCCACAGATTTCATGTTAACAAACTAGGTTTGGCAAGTCGGTTAGGACATCTACTTTGTGCATAACACAAGTTATTCTTCCAAAAATTGTTTATAGACAGATTATTTCACTTATAATTCACTATATCACAATTCCAGTGGGTCAGAAGTTTACATACACTAAGTTGACTGTGCTTTAAACAGCTTGGAAAATTCCAGAAAATAATGCCATGGCTTTAGAAGCTTCTGATAGGCTAATTGACATAATTTGAGTCAATTGGAGGTGTACCTGTGGATGTATTTCAAGGCCTACCTTCAAACTCAGGGCCTCTTTGCTGGACATCATGGGAAAATCTAATGAAATCAGCCAAGAGCTCCGAAAATAAATTGCAGACCTCCACAAGTCTGGTTCATCCTTGGGAGCAATTTCCAAACGCCTGAAGGTACCACGTTCATCTGTACAAACAATAGTACGCAAGTATAAACACCATGGGACCACACAGACGTCATACTGCTCAGGAAGGAGACGCGTTCTGTCTCCTAGAGATGAACGTAATTTGGTGCGAAAAGTGCAAATCAATCCCAGAACAACATCAATGGACCTTGTGAAGATGCTGGAGGAACCAGGTACAAAAGTATCCATATCCACAGTAAAATGAGTCCTATATCGACATAACCTGAAAGGCCGCTCAGCAAGGAAGAAGCCACTGCTCCAAAACCTCCATAAAAAAGCCAGACTACGGTTTGCAACTGTACATGGGGACAAAGATCATACTTTTTGGAGAAATGTCCTCTGGTCTGATGGAACAAAAATAGAACTGTTTGGCCATAATGACCATCGTTATGTTTGGAGGAAAAAGGGGGAGGCTTGAAAGCCGAAGAACACCATCCCAACCGTGAAGCACGGGGGTGGCAGCATCATGTTGTGGGGGTGCTTTGCTACAGGAGGGTCTGGTGCACTTCACAAAATAGATGGCATCATGAGGAAGGAAAATTATGTGGATATATTGAAGCAACATCTCAAGACATCAGTCAGGAAGTTAAAGCTTACTCGCAAATGGGCCTTCCAAATGGACAATGACCCCAAGCATACTTCCAAAGTTGTGGCAAAATGGCTTAAGGACAACAAAGTCAAGGTATTGGAGTGGCCGTAACAAAGCCCTGACCTCAATCCTATAGAAAATGTGTGGGCAGAACTGAAAGCGTGTGCGAGCAAGGAGGCCTACAAACCTGACTCAGTTACACCTGTTCTGTCAGGAGAAATGGGCCAAGATTCACCCAACTTATTGTGGGAAGCTTGCGGATGGCTACCTGAAGCGTTTGACCCAAGTGCTACCAATGCTACCAATGCTACCAAATACTAATTGAGTGTATACAAACTTCTGACCCACTGGGAATGTGATGAAAGAAATACAAGCTGAAATAAATCACTCTCTCTACTATTATTCTGACATTTCACATTCTTAAAATAATGTGGTGATCCTAATTGACCTAAGACAGGGAATTTTTACTAGGATTAAATGTCAGGAATTTTGAAAAACTGAGTTTAAATGTATTTGGCTAAGGTGTATGTAAACTTCTGTAGATCGATACTTTATTGATCCCTGAGGGGAAATTCCTTTGTCAAGCAGCTACGAAAAACACAGGACAGGTGCAAAATGTCAGAACGAAATACACAAAAGACAGATATAAAAAACATGATTACATAGCGCGGCAGTATGAAAAAGTCTGGAGTGCAAAAAGCTAAAAAAAGGCATTGCATAGTATGAGTGAATTAATGAATATGTACACTATACAGTGTTAGGTGAAAAAATTATACAATTATTGCAAGGTGATATAAATAAAAAATATTTGCATGGTTAACTATACAGGTCGATGGCAGAAAAATATACAATAAATAGCTAAATGTGCGTATGATATAAATGAGGGTAATAATAGTTTACTTAATATCCATTCTGGTTAAATGTACAGGTAAATGAATATTTGCATGGTAAATTAACTGTACAGGTAAATGACAGGAAGAGATACATAAATAGCTAAATGTGCGTATGATATAATTTAGGGTAATAATAATAATAATAATTTGCTTAAAATACAGTCCTTAGTACGGGGTTTAATTACAGATAAATGCACGTATTGCACATTCAATATACTATATGCAATGAAAAAAGATACTACTGACAGGATACTAATATACAGTCTGAGTGCAGTCCAAGAATTACTTACAATATTGCATGTGATATGATATAACAACTGTATATGAATATGTATATACAGTCCTGAATGAATGAGTGCTGAATGAATAAGTCCTGAGTGAATGAGTGATTACAGACCAGAAAGTTACTTACGGATGGATGGATGCCTAATTGTTAAACTAGGTCCTAACACCCCAACAGTTCCAGGTCTATGTTGCCGACGGCACGGCACCCAGGTGAGGCACTAAATAGTCTAATAGCCGCTGGCAGGAAGGACCTCCTGTAGCTGGAGGGTTCTCACCATCTCTCATTCAGCTGACTATAGCTAAAGTAGCTGTAGTAAACTTGCCTGCTAGCTACTTCAGTGCATTTCAACTGGCAAATGAACACATTTCTAGCGGCAAATGTGTTAAATTATAGCCGTGGTATAAGAAGAATTTTATTTAACTAGGCAAGTCAGTTAAGAACAAAATCTTAATTACAATGACAGCGAGTTAACTGCCTTGTTCAGGGGCAGAATGTCAGATTTTGACCATGGGGATTTGATCCAGCAACTTTTCAGTTACGGGCCTAACGCTCTAACCACTCGGCTACCTTCAACCCAAGATTAAGCTGAGAATAATCAACTCGGGGTTCTCTGGTTTTCCACAGAACGCATAGACCCTAGTTGATTATTCCTTAAACATACTAGCGAGGAGAATATGCCGGTGCAGAACCCTCCAGCCCTCATGGAAAGGAGTTTCCTGTTTTTCAGAGCCATCAGTTCAGAAGACAATGGGCAGAACGTACACTTGACATAAGAGCACACTTCACTGCACGTCCTACACATGCACACACACACAGACACACACACAATTACACACTCCTCAGGACCAACTCCAGAGTTGAGATCATAAAGGTTGTAATATGATAAAGGTCATCTAATGTAGTGAATCATTATAGAATTAAATTACCTTATATGATTTGGGATTGCTGGTCTGATTGGATGGTTAGTGGGATAACATGATAAATACATATATTGGTAAGGTGCACAGCAGGGATGTCTTGTGCCCATAGCAATCGTATCATAGGGGGCTTGAAGTTTGGTGGCTCTAGAGATTGAGAGAGGAGAGAGAGGAGAGAGGGAGAGAGAGAGGGAGAGAGAGGAGAGAGAGGAGAGAGGGAGAGAGAGAGGTGCCTCTCTACATCCCTCTATTGTCTTGTTTCCTCTCTATCTCTGCTCTGTTATGGACTTAGCTTCCTCTCTCCGCTCCACTCAGAACACAACACAACACAGCCCAGGCTCAGTCATGTTACTGTTACTATAGGTTAGTACAACACAGACACTGTCATGTTACTGTTACTATAGGTTAGTACAACACAGCCCAGGCTCTGTCATGTTACTGTTACTAAAGGTTAGTACAACACACACACACACACACACACACACACACACACACACACACACACACACACACACACACACACACACACACACACACACACACACACACACACACACACACACATACACATACACATACACACACCCACACCCACACCCTCACCCATACCCACACCCACAGTAGCCTGCACAGCCAATTCTGTGGTCACATGTTAAGTCTGTTATTCTTTCTCAGGGTGACTTTGTCAAGGCTCACTGGGCCATGGATACACAATCAGTACCAGAGTTTATATTTAACCAATCAGGAGGTAAACACAGAGAAACACGCACGCACGCACGCACACACACACAAACACACTCGCTCACTCACTCACTCACACTCACTCACTCACTCACTCACTCACTCACTCACTCACTCACTCACTCACTCACTCACTCACACACACACACACACACACATACAAACACATGCATTCGCATGACGAAGAATGCACAGCAGTTGGTTTATAATCTGAAGCTCAGAAAGTGAAAGCGTAAATGGTTGAGAAAGAGAGAGAAAAAGAGCTGTTAAATTCTCCAACCACATAAAAGGAAGCGATTCCCAAACCTTCCATAACAAAGCCATCACCTACAGAGAGATGAACCTGGAGAAGAGTCCCCTAAGCAAGCTGGTCCTGAGGCTTTGTTCACAAACACAAACAGACCCCACAGAGCCCCAGGACAGCAACACAATTAAACCAAATCATGAGAAAACAAAAAGAGAATTACTTGACACATTAGTAAGAATGATATAAGTTAAAAATAAGGAAATCTTTGACTATGTACAGACTCAGTGAGCATAGCCTTGCTATTGAGTAATGACACCGGAGGCAGACCTGGCTCTCCCACTGCCCACAAAATGAGGTGGAAACTGAGCTGCGCTTCCTAACCTCCTGCCAAACGTATGACCATATTAGAGACACATACTGTATTTCTCTCAGATTACACACCCACAAAGAATTTGAAAACAAATCAAATTTTGATAAATTCCCATAACTATTGGGTGAAATACCATAGTGTGCCATCACAGGAGCAAGATTTGTGACCTGTTGCCACAAGAAAAGGTCAACCAGTGAAGAACGAACACCATTGTAAATACAACCCATATTTATGTTTATTTATTTTCTATTTTTTACGTTAACTATTTGCACATCATTATAACACTTTACATAGACATAATATGACATTTGAAATGTCTTTATTATTTTGGAACTTTTGTAAGTGTAATGTTAACTGTTAATTCTTTATTGTTTATTTCACTTTTGTTTATTATCTATTTCACTTGCTTTGGCAATGTAAACACACATTTCCCATGCCAATAAAGCCCTTAAATTGAAAAATTGAATTGAATTGAGAGAGCCCTTTGAATTTAATTGAATTGAGAGAGAGACAGACACCTTTGGAATGTGGCCTGATTACCTTACGCTAAGGCGTGACCAATTATACAGCTGGATGATTGTAGTTTTACTGCCTCAGTTCTGGTACGTGCCCCAAATGGCACCCTATTCCCTTTATAGTGCACTACATTTGTCCAGGGCCCAAAGGGAATAGGGTGTCATTTTGGATGCAGCCCTGCCTTTATCCTCTCTATGTGACTAACATGTCAAACCTGACTGGTAGGATCAATGGTAGGAATGAGGAAGTGTTTGTAAACGTTGTTTACTGTACCCACCTTCATATCTGTTTATGGCAACATGGAAAGGAAGAGTCTGAAATTATTTGGAAATATTGCTTGTGTGTATCAGTACCTGTTCTAGTTATCAACCTGTAACACGCTATTAACAATATAGAGGAGTTCAGAAGAGAGAAAGAGAGAACGGGGAGACAGAGAGAGAGAGAGAGAGAGAGAGAGAGAGAGAGAGAGAGAGAGAGAGAGAGAGAGAGAGGTGGCCCTGTCCCATGGTCGTCACCAGAGTTGTGGACTTAATACTGTTGAATTGAAATTATTTGTAATTTGTAACTTTCACTAGTTAACACAGCTACAAAATCATAATTATGGCTAAACTATGCCAAATTCTACAATTTATATTTTTATAATTAGATTTTGAACCTAACCCTAACCTTAACCACACTGCTAACCTTAACCCTAACCTTAACCACACTGCTAACCTTATGCCTAAGCCTAACCATAAATTACATTTTTTTTTTTTGCAAATGTTTTTGTTGTTGCCAGTTTTCTCTTTGTGACTGTGGAATCTGACTTTATTGTGGTTATCTTGTGGCAACCCTGTCCCATAGAAGTTGGAGGGGGAGGAGTTTCAGTACTTCCTCAGTTGTCAGAGTCATGCTGTCCCTGACATACACACATTCTCTTCTCACAAAAACACTCTCTTCTCACATACACACATTATCTTCTCACAAACACACTCTCTTCTCACATACACACATTATCTTCTCACAAACACACTCTCTTCTCACACACTGTCACACACTCTCTCACGGCTGCAATCACTGCTTTCCGTTGCTCTTTCCAAACACAGGAACAGGGACGGGAGTATAATGATTGTGCTTTAGCCTGGGCAGTGATCAGACTGAGGACATACTGGGACTATTATACTTTACTACTGTACCACTGCCACCCTCATGAGGAATGAAGTGACAGGAGAGAGCAGCCAGCAGGACAGAGGTGAGACACACTCTCATCTCTCTAACTATCTGTCTGTATTCATTGAATATGTTTGAGTTCCACTTTGTCTTGAATTTATTTTGTATGTGTGTTAGTCCTACTCTTTCTCAATTCAATTTAATTCAATTCAAAGGGCTTTATTGGGATGGTAAACATATGTTTACATTGCCAAAGCATGTGACATACACAATAAACAGTGAAATAAACAATATTAAACATTGCACTTCGAAAGGAATAGAGACATTTAAAATGGAATATTGTGAGAGCAACAGTGGTCCCTCTCTCGCTATCTCTCTCTCTCTCTTAAATGTTTACAGAGTGTGTATCACTGGTGTACAACTCAAGTGTGTGTTTTGTGAATGTTTGTCAGACTACAACATAGCCTACTTTCACCCTTACTCTTCAAGAGGGAAAAAATGTCGACTGGACTCTCTCTCTCTCTCTCTCTCTCTCTCTCTCTCTCTCTCTCTCTCTCTCTCTCTCTCTCTCTCTCTCTATCTCTCTCTCTCTCTCTCTCTCTTTATCTCTCTCTCTCTCTCTCTCTTACTCTCTCTCTCTCTCTCTCTCTCTCTCTCTCTCTCTCTCTCTATCTCTCTCTCCTTTCCCTCTGAGGACATAGGCAATTAAAGAATCAAAAGATAATGTGTGATTGTTAGACTATGATTTGCAGTAGATAAGTGTGTTTTTTCTCTGTGGTAGCCACTGTACTGTAGTGAGGGGATCTCTCAGCAGTAGTTCAGTCACAGACACACAGGCGTGTGTCGTTCTAGGGAGTTAGGCTAAACATAGAGCCCCCTGTCTGTCTCATGTTACCCCTGTCCCTCACTGACATCCATTTCACTCACACTTACCCCACAGCCATACAGTTGAACCCACAGTCCAGCTATATAGGTTTAAGGTTTATAAAGGTTCACAGACTTCATATTGGCATCAAACGTTCTGTAACAATTATATTCTATTGATCTAGAATTCCAATTACAATAATGGTGCTAACTATGCCACGGAACTAGTTAGCGTGTCATTGTGATGTCATCAGTTGGAATCGATTAGAATGTTCTGCAAAGTACGGATGACATTTGCTGATCATGCTTCTCTACTACAGAACTGAAAACACCTTACATAAATGTGGGAGCATTTCTGCAAACGTATCTTTGAATGTAACAACTTCTAGTTAGATCAACAGCAGCCAAGGTGTCTGGAGGGCATTGTGACTTAGGCTACATTAGAATCAGATTATTGATTTGTTCTTATATCCCCAGCACAGCGTGATCCAGTCTGTGATATGATGACGAAGATATTGGTATAAATCCTCTGTTAGATAACAGTTTGTCGTTTCCACATGCTTTGCTCTTCTGTTGAAATAATAGGCCACCCTGTGTAATGAGGAACTCAGGAGCCTGCCAGTCGGGTGCCTCTCCATCCCCTATATACTGTAGTACACTTCTTTTGGTCAGGGGCGATAGGGCTTTGGTACAAAAGTAGTGAAAAAAATAAGGGAGCCATTTGGGACTCAGTCTGCTCTATTAGATCTATCTGGAATGTGTCTGTCAGTGTCTGGAAACAGAGTGTTGTCTCTCCTCTAAGAGCCTGAGGTTCTGCCCCGACACGCCTCAGGCTGTTCACAGCTGTCTCCCTCACAAGACTCACACTGATTCATTTAGGACATGGGTGACGTCCTAAATGGCACCTTATTCCCGGTATAGTGCACTACTTTTGACCATAAGGAACACGCATAGGGAATAGGGAATAGGGAGCATCCTCATCCTTGTTTTCTCCACTTTAGCATGGACAAAATGGATGACAGAGAGATGGAGAGAGAAGTGGAAAGGAGGCAAGGAGGGTTTGATCAGTTATGCCATTCCTTACCCCTACACTGTTAAAATAGAAAGACTCAAAACACCATCATTGTTTACTGAAACCATGAAAAGTAGTTCACCTAAGTTGAGATCTCTTTGAATTAAAAATTTTATTTAACCTTTATTCAACTAGGCAAGTCAGTTAAGAACAAATTCTTATTTACAATGAAGGCCTACCCCGGCCAAACCCGGACAACTCTGGGCCTATTGTGCGCCGCCCTTTGGGACTCCCAATCACGGCCAGATGTGTTTTGATCATACAGTAGAACGTGTTTTAAAACAGAATGGAAGTACTCTGAAACAGTACTGTCAACTGATCTCAAGTCTGAATAGGAGTTCCACCTTAATATGTTCAATAGTTTATTTAGACAGATCAGAAACATGACACAGAAGAGGAGTGAAAGTGGGACAAGCAGAATCGAACCCCTGACTTTTGGGACAGTAAGATGGCAAAATCCTTTGGAATGTTACCCACTCAATCACATCTCCATGTGCCATGTGAGGAACTTGTGAATCCAATTGAGTTAAAGCCTGAAGAAAAATGTGTAGATTAAAGACCAAACGTGAACTGTGCTGCCGTACTGTTCAGAATTCTCCCAATCTCAGGCATGGAGATGGAGAGAGGGAATTTGTGGCAGGACTGCCCTCTAGATCACTCTATGGTCAAGTGTAAAAACAGGACAGTTTGCTGGTGCCTTCTCTCTATTTTTGTCCTTCATGAACTCAGACAGGTGAGAGCACACCAAACGCTCAGGTGAGAGCACACCAAACGCTCCAAGAAAGTGTGCGTCAATGAAAACGTGAGAACAAAACGTTATCAAATCGAATTCACTCAACAAGAACACGTGTTTTGTGTAGCATTTCATCCGCTAATGGTTACTATGGTAATAATCCAAGGCAAGCAGCAATTCTGATTAATTAATCCGTTTTCTTTATGCTACATGAAGTTGTGCATTTGTATTAGTTTTTGTTGCAAATTAAGGCCTGCTTTTAACTTACTACTGCTGGCTTGAGTTTATCAACAAGTCATGTAAGAGCAGGGAATAAACCCTAAATTGAGGGAATCCCATTTAAAGGATTTGGAAACTCCAGAAGAATGGATCTAATTCTGCACTAAACAGAACTTGAAACACCATAATAGTTTTAAAAACCTTTTCCAGTAGTGCTCCCTGTCTCTGGCAAGGTCTTTCACAAATCTTCATTAAGTAGTGTTACAACACACCGTGTCATGTTTCAAAACATCTCAGGATGATGGTTCAATACTCTAAGTCTGTGGCAGTGTAGCATCCTCCCACCATTTACAGAACTCAAGCCATTGGCCAATCAGAACTCCCCATCTGAGCCCAGTCCCTGTCCCTATGGGGGTTTATTAACGAAGCGTCTGAGTAGTAGTTCTGATCTAGGATCAGGTTCCCCCTGTCTATAAAATACACTCCTAGATCAGCACAGCTTTGTGAATTCGAGCCCTGGTCTCTATGGTGACCTTGCAGAGAGTAGGATGGCAATTCCCCTGATCATGGGAAAAGTTAGTTTAGTGTTGTCCCCTCTGCTAGTTATGAGTGGGGGAGGATAAACTGATCTTAGACATGTGCCGAGTAACCTCTTGTGAAGTAACCTTGTAGGCTGCTGCACCCTGCTGGCATTCTCTTACAGTGGGTCAGCATTACTCTGTCTTAGCATCACAAACAGTGGGGTCTCTCTCTCTCTCTCTCTCTCTCTCTCTCTCTCTCTCTCTCTCTCTCTCTCTCACACACACACACACACACACTCAGTGACCCATACACACACTCTCTCACTAACCAGCCCACACACACATGCCATCAGAAGAGAGTGCTTTGTGTATTCACAGACTGGGCAGCAGCTAGAGAGAGTGAGAGAGAGAGGTGGGTGGGTGGTTGAGGGGAGGGGGGGGGGGGCAGGGGGAGAGGGCGAGATGGATTTCCAGAGAGAAAGGGGAGTGAGTGAGTGAGTGAGTGAGTGAGTGAGTGAGTGAGTGAGTGAGTGAGTGAGTGAGTGAGTGAGTGAGTGAGTGAGTGAGTGAGTGAGTGAGTGAGTGAGTGAGTGAGTGAGGATAGACGGGGTTAGAGAGATACAGGAAGGAGCGTTAACTGGAGAGAGAACGAAAGCGACAGATCAGACATCCTACACAGGAGAGAGAGAGAGAGATCAGAGAGAGAGAGAGAGAGAGAGAGAGAGAGATAGAGAGAGAGAGAGAGAGAGAGAGAGAGAGAGAGAGATCAGAGAGAGAGAGAGAGAGAGAGAGAGAGAGAGATAGAGAGAGAGAGAGAGAGAGATCAGAGCAGGAGAGAGAGAGAGAACAGAACAAGAGAGAGAGAGAGAGAGAGATCAGAGCAGGAGAGAGAGAGAGAACAGAACAAGAGAGAGAGAGAGAGATCAGAGCAGGAGAGAGAGAGAGAACAGAACAAGAGAGAGAGAGAGAGAGAGAGATCAGAGCAGGAGAGAGAGATAGCTGCCTCTGAGACAGAGTAGGACAGACAGAGCCAGATCACCAGACAGTCAGTCTGAAAGCCTAGTAGTTGAGAGCTGTGCTGAGAGCTGTGGCTGTTGGCAGCATTGATTTCTGGGAGCTGTAAGCTGCTCGTATACATGGCGTGGTGCTGCTGTCCTCCTCTCCGGGCCTCCTTGTCCTCCTGCTGCTCTCCGCTCCTCAAACGCTGCCCTCTCTTCTCAGGTTGGTTCCATTTCACCCTGCCGTCTGTACCCACAGCCTGGAGCTGAGGCTAGTAGCTCACTGACACGAGAAGGCAGAGAGCTGTAACTCTCGTTCAGACAGATACTGCTGCTGTAGGTATTATCTATATGATATGGGTAACAGGCTATCCCATGAAGGTATAGTATAGTACTGGGCATGGTGTGTCAGTGTGACGCTGTGTTAGGTGCTGTCTGATTGTGCTTGTTGTGTGTACTGTAGTGGCAGTCCTGTCAGTCACATTGTTACTAAACGTGGCAGCTTGTTGGGTTCTGTGTCTCAGTGCAGGATAACAGATCAGTCAATCATTGTATTGTATTGTCTTTATGCTTTGTCCTGTGTAGAGAGTCTCCCTGATATGTTGGGTAATATTACACCTATTACGACAAGGTCAAAAAGCATGAAAACAATTTTGACATTGACTGTGAGCCGCAGCTCACCAATACAGTTTTGTATACAATACACAAAGGCTTACCGTTGTTTTGTTGTATTTAAAGGGCATGCTTGTCCTTGTCTGAGTGTGTTCTTGTCTGAATGTTCTCTCGTCCTACTGAGCTGTTGTCTCATGGGTAACTCTCAGTGTTGTGTGGGGTTGATGGCTGATGATGTCAGTGCAGACGTGTGTCTGTGGCTCATTGTGCGATTCCGACTTCTTGCTGCTTTTCTTGTAAAAACTATGCATGTCTGTTCACTGTTTGCTGTTTGATCTGTTTGTGATTCAACAACGTCTTCAACACAGTCTTCCTTCAGGACTAGGAAATGTGTCCTTCCTTGTGTCCTTCCCCTCATCAGCGTATTGATGGAGATATAAGGAGAGGAAGCCACTTTAGACTATTGACATGCACCCCTTGACGGGGTACTTACTACTTTGTGTTATACTAATATCCTTCCCCCCTCCCAGACATTTACTGATGTGTGTTACACTAATGTCCTTCCCCTCTCCCAGACATTTACTGATGTGTGTTACACTGATGTCCTTCCCCCTCCCAGATATTTACTGATGTGTGTTACACTAATCTTCTTCCCCCTCCCAGATATTTACTGATGTGTGTCACACTAATTTCCTTCCCCCCTCCCAGACATTGGGCGCTTACCTCTGCCCAGGCGTTGCAGTCGCATGTCAGATCTTACCACGCCCGGATAGGCATTTTATCAGCTAACCACATCATATGTTATAGCAATGTGTCAGTCGATGACACAGTCAATGATGCAGCATGCAACCATTAGTTGATGCATGCAACGTCTGATCAGGGGAACGCGACCATATACTGATGTGTGTCACACTTATCTCCTTCCCCACTCCCAGACATCTCCCCTGCTGAGCTGGATGCACTATGGAGGGAACCACTGTACACGCTAGCAGGAACCAATCAGCACTTCCCAGGAAATGATGTTATGAATCCAGGTAGTGTACAGTAAAAGCCTTAAAGCATTCGATGACCTTCATAAAACATCCAGCTGATTCTATCCCAGTTATAAAACATCCAGCTGATTCTATCCCAGTTATATTCCTCATTCACAAGTCCTGCATCAGTTCCATTGCTCAGTCCTGCATCAGTTACATTGACAGGTCCTGCATCAGTTCCAATGCCCAGTCCTGAATCAGTTACATTGCCTAGACTAATGTTGAGTTTGAATGCTTCTGGCTTTGTATTGTAGCAAAACCATTAAACATTGTATTACGCAGTAGCCTAAACAACATAACAGTGGTAATTTAAGCGGGAGGATTCTTTCAGGCTGTTGTGTCATGCCACCAGTCACCGGTCATTCCCAGATTGAGGAAGTGTTTGGGACATCCTCTCTGTACAATGGGACAACAACATGAGGAAACCAGTACAGCCACTCATAAAGCCTTTGTGTGTGTGTTTCTGTGTGTGTGTGTGTGTATGTGTGTGTGTGTGTGTGTGTGTGTGTGTGTGTGTGTGTGTGTGTGTGTGTGTGTGTGTGTGTGTGTGCGCGTGCGCGCGCGTGTGTGTGTGTGTGTGTGTGTGTGTGTGTGTGTGTGTGTGAAGCCACCACTGGTCACAAAGCCCTGACAGGACAACCAGTGCAGGTCACTATATTGCAATAGAGCATCTGGGAGATGCAGTATGTTAACAGATGACAGACTCCTTACGTCTTGTTGAAGTTCTGGAAGAAACTAATCACTATTGAAACCACTCATCAGCTGGATCACAGAATATTTACCAGCTGTTATGTAATTTTATTGTGAATGTTCTCTCATACAGTAACAAAGACAAACCACCAATTCGGTCACTTACCTTGACAGGCTTGCATTCCAGAAGAATAGACAATGAAGCGATGTGAAGCGATGTGTCCATTGTCTTGCTGCTAAGTGATGCTAAATTCTGGTGTTGTTTTATAGCCATAGGATCTGCATCCCCTTCGTAGTTGTCACACAACAAGGTCGATGGATGATCTTGCACTTGCTCACAGAGCACATGTTTCTGACACAAAAGTATATTTTAAAATAAACCCCCAAAACAACTGTCTCACCCGCTTCCTTCCTGAGGGTTCCTCTGACCTGACCTCTGTTTCCTGGCTTCTCCAGGTGTGGAGGGGGAGGAGGGGCCGGGGGTGGAGTCTGGGGCCGGGGAGGCGGAGCCAGACAGTTACTGGATGAAGAAGGAGGCGTTCACCAGAGGAAGCACCGTGTCACTGGCCGTGGGAGAGAGGTTCTCCTCAGGTACTGTTCTATTAACAGATACTCTGTATGGATGTGTTCCAAATGGCACCCTAATACCTGTAAAGGGCACTACTTCTGACTCATATTTGGGACAGTTTCTCTCTCTATTCCTACTATGGATGTGCTAACTGCTAATGTAGTGGTGTTAACAGCTACTGGTTATGGTTGTGTGGTGTGATGCTTATTGTGGATCTGTTTGTGCCTTGGTGTTCATGCAATCATTGGGTCTCAATCCTGTCTCTATTCTCTACAGTTGTCTAAATGATGTGCCTATCACTTTTATCATTCATGCTGTCTGAATGCATGTCAACATCCTGCAAGAAAACTGATGACTCCTAATCTTCCCTTAACGTTCACGTTGCAGTAGAGACAGCTACTTAGCGATTCTATGATACTCTGTCTTTCCTCCAACGGGTTCCTGTGTAGCTCTCTCCCAAATGGACCTAATGTTAAAAGTTCCTTTCAAAAGCCCACTTAGAGTCACTCAAGACTGTAATAGCTCTGTTATTCCTTGTCTAACATTGAGCCACTCAATACACTCACTGAAAATGGCTCTATAACACACTCACTGAACATGGCTCTATAACACACTCACTGAGCATGGCTCTATAACACACTCACTGAGCATGGCTCTATAACACACTCACTGAGCATGGCTATATAATACACTCACTGAGCATGACTCCATAATACACTCACTGAGCATGGCTCTATAACACACTCACTGAGCATGGCTCTATAACACACTCACTGAGCATGGCTCTATAATACACTCACTGAGCATGGCTCCATAATACACTCACTGAGCATGGCTCTATAACACTCTCACTGAGCATGGCTCTATAATACACTCACTGAGCATGGCTCTATAACACTCTGACCTTCTGGGAAAAGTTACCTAAAAAGTTTAGGTAACACTCCGCATGTTGATGTCTTCATTACAATATCACAGTATCAGTCAATACGCCTACTTATGATCTCGAGACTGACAGTGTGTGTGTGTGCACGTGTGCATGCATGCGTGCGCGTGCGTGCGTTTGTGTGTGTGTGTTTGCGTGCGTGTGTGCAGACGTGGTGCTGGTGTTCAGTGGTCGGCGGCGCTCAGGTGTAATACCTGACTCTGAACTACAGGAGGCACTCCGTACCAGACTCAGGGTCGTCGAGAGCAACAGTCAGGACGTCATCCAGCTCTTCAAGGTCAGTCAGAGGTCATAGGTCAGGGGTTAGAGGCCTTGACCAGGGATGCAGTTCCAACCGTTGTCCTGCTAAAAGTTTTTCCCTGATGTAGGGGCTAGGTGTCGGTATAGTATAAAGGTGACCTTCTCTGCATCCTCTCTGGTCCTTCATCAACATCTTTGGCTCTTCTGTCTCCCTACAGGACCTGTCTGCCCGTCTGCTGTCTGTCCATGCTGAGAAGGACAGCTTTGTCATCACCTTCAAGACTGTAGAGGAGATCTGGAAGTTCTCTACTTACCTGGCTCTAGGTATGTTGTACTCTCCTAGTCTACCTCACCTGGATCAAACTGTTTATTTTGTCCGGTCTGCTTAGAAGTTGCAAATAGGCACAGATCTAGGATCAGCGTCCCACACCCAGTCCTAACCTAAACCATCCACCTGGAAAAACCAGACCTTACATCAGGATGTAGGGACAACTTCATCTTACTTTGTTGTGTGTCTAGGCTATGTGGCGTGGTGAAACTTATGAACACCATATGCCATGTTATAAACACTTTATGACATGTTATGAACATATTATGTCTCTTTTGTATGTACAGGCTATGTGGCGCGGTGCCTGGAGAATTTCCTGTGTGACCAGTCATTCTGGCTGGACACTGAGCTGCTGAGGGACCTGGAGATCACTGTTACTGTAGACGAGGAACACCTGGCCACACTCTACCTGGGACTGCTGCTGCAGGAGGGTGAATGAACACTTTATGAACACCTTATGACATATTATAACCTTTATGAACAGCACCTTGCCACACTACCTGGGACTTTGCTGCATAAGGGTAGCAATGGATACTTGAACTCCATATGACAGATTATGAACACCAAGATCAACATCTTATGAACAGTTTACAAACTACTAGTGGACACATTATGAAGACCTTATAAACTCTACAAACTCCTTATGGACAGCTTATGTGCTCTACTTTCTTGACCCTCAACATCAGTTTACATCACGTTCTCCTCAGATCTATTTTCTTGACCCTCAACATCAGTTTACATCACATTCTCATCAGAGCAGAACAGAAGGACAAAAGGACAACGTATTATTCAACCACTGACTTGAAGGGACATTTTAATGGTATTTCAGAACAAGTTGTTCCAGATACCTATAAATGAAATACAGCTAAACTTCAACTAATGGTTCTGAAATGTCCAGAGATAAACAACTCACACTTTGCCCAAAGATGGATGTACAATACAGTTTGTCACCCATTAACTTAATGTAATTTAGAGAGCTGTTTTCCTACCCATTGTACACTGTCTGGTTTGTGTAGGCACAATATTTTAAGAGGAAGTACTCTGCTCCCTAATGCCTGAGAGGAATCAATAACCAGTGAAAGGAAGGCATGTGTGTGTTGAGAATGGATTTTAAAAATAGTATTCTGTGAAGCAGGAAAGACCCTCAGTTCCATGAAAAGGTCCCTTTAGTTCAGTCAAATGTTCAATCTTTACAGAAATCTACATTCCCTGTGTGTGTGTGTGTGTGTGTGTGTGTTTTCTTTGCGTGTTATTCACCGGTATGTACAGTTGAAGTCGGAAGTTTACATACACTTACATACACTTGAAGTCATTAAAACTCATTTTTCAACCACTCCACAGATTTCATGTTAACAAACTATAGTTTAGGACATCTACTTTGTGCATGACACTTACAGACAGATTATTTAACTTATAGTTCACTATATCACAATTCCAGTGGGTCAGATGTTTACATACACTAAGTTGACTGTGCCTTTAAACAGCTTGGAAAATTCCAGAAAATGATGTCATGGCTTTAGAAGCTTCTGATAGGCTAATTGACATCCTTTGAGTCAATTGGAGGTATCTGTGGATGTATTTCATGGCCTACCTTCAAACTCAGTGACTCTTTGAGCGACATCATGGGGAAATCAAAAGAAAACAGCCAAGACCTCAGAAAAGAAATTGTAGACCTCCACAAGTCTGGTTCATCCTTGGGAGCAATTTCCAAACGCCTGAAGGTACCACGAACGTACTTTGGTGCGAAAAGTGCAAATCAATCCCAGAACAACAGCAAAGGACCTTGTGAAGATGCTGGAGGAAACAGGTAGAAATGTATCTATATCCACAGTAAAACAAGTCCTATATCGAGGAATATCAGCAAGGAAGAAGCCACTTCCTCCAAAACCGCCATAGAAATGGACAAAGATGTTACTTTTTGGAGAAATGTCCTCTGGTCTGGTGAAACAAAAATTTTACTGTTTGGCCATAATGACCATCGTTATGTTTGGAGGAAAAAGGGGGATGCTTGCAAGCCGAAGAACACCATCCCAAATGTGAAGCACGGGGGTGGCAGCATCATGTTGTGGGGGTGCTTTACTGCAGGAGGGACTGCACTTCACAAAATAGATGGTGTCATGGGGAAGGAGAATTATGTGGATAAATTGAAGCAACATCTCATGACATCAGTCAGGAAGTTAAAGCTTGGTTGCAAATGGGTATCCCTAATGGACAATGACCCCAAGCATACTTCCAAAGTTGTGACAAAATGGTTTAAGGAGAACAAAGTCAAGGTATTGGAGTGGCCGTAACAAAGCCCTGACCTCAAGCCTATAGAAAGTTTGTGGGCAGAACTGAAAAAGCGTCTGCGAGCAAGGAGGCCTACAGACCTGACTCAGTTACACCAGTTCTGTCAGGAGGAATAGGCCAAAATTCACCCAATTTATTGTGGGAAGCTTGTGGAAGGCTACCCAAAACGTTTGACCCAAGTTAAACAATTTAAAGGCAATGCTACCAAATAGTAATTGAGTGTATGTGAACTTCTGACCCACTGGGAATGTGATGAAAGAAATAAAAGCTGAAATAAATAATTCTCTGTACTATTATTCTGACATTTCACAAATAAAGTGGTGATCCTAACTGACCTAAAACAGGGAATTTTTACTAAGATTAAATGACATGAATTATGAAAAACTGAGTTTAAATGTATTTGGCTAAGGTGTATGTAAACTTCCGACTTCAACTGCATCTCTCTCCCCCAGGTTTGTTCTTTGCCAAGGCACTGATGAGCAGTGGCGAGCATAGTGATGAGGAAGAGGAGTTGTGTTTCAGACGGAATGACTTGCTGATGGTTAGAGACACGGGGCAGGACAGTCACTGGGAGGGCACCCTTCTCTCCACCGGGCAACACGGACTAGTGCCTGTCAACACCATGCAGCCGCTGCCATACCCCTTCTACCAGTGAGCTACCTAGTCCCTACCCCCTAACCAATACCCCTTCTACTAATGAGTTACCTGTACCCAGGGTTGGGTAGGTTACTTTCTAAATGTAATCCTTTCCATTTACAAGTTACCTGTCCAAAATTGTAATCAGTAACGTAACTCTTGGATTACCCAAACTCAGTAACGTAATCTGATTACATTCAGTTACTTTTAGATTGCTTTCGCCTTAAGAGGCATTAGAAGAAGACTAACATGTATGTTACCAATTGAACGACATCTACTGCAACTTTGACTATTAATCAGTGTTAAAGTTGACATAGCTGGCCATATATGGACGTTACATTTTACTTTATGGGTTGGTTATGTAGGCTTCTTCTAACCCATCGCTTTCTACTACATATAATAATACCATTAAATTATATCTTTACATTAAAAACCAAAGTCTATCAGAATTCCAGTCATTCCATCAAATGTTATACCCCTTGATCTTTAAGAATAGGTCTTGGAAATACGGAAATTTAGATTAGCCAAATTGTTCAACCTGAGCATGACCCCAAAACTAAGGACTTCTTAGCCAGCCCTACTCTGTTGTTTATGATTTTGTTATCATGGAGGACTGATTGGGCTCATTGATTCGAAAAATAAATGCTGCGCTCATGGAATGGCATGTTGATGAATTATATTGAGCAATAAAGGCCCCACTTTTAATCCATAGGCTTGGATCCGCGCTATACAGCTGTTGCAAGAGCGCATTTCTCACTGGCTGTCCACTGGTTTCGAAAACAATGATTGATAGGCAGTTTAAACTTCTTGAATTCAACAATTATTGTGCTCAAATACACATTTAGATTTGTGAACAACCACAATCCGTAAGGTGCAAATAGCTAAATGAGAGAGCATCAGTCTGATTCATAACAATGCGCTACGCAGATCAATAATAAGTGATATCCGTATCGAAGTAGACAAAACCACTGCTGTCATCCTTACCTCCAAGCGTTTATTCAAGTTAGATAATCTTTGGATGCCGACAGCAGTCGCATCATTGGAAGACATAGCTTGGGCTGTAGCCTACAAAAGCCTATTCCTGCTCTTTTCCCGCGATCCATCAAACTCATGTGTCATCATAGTGGTCTCTGACTTGTGGTCAGACTCGCTCAAGTGGAACAAATTAAAATTTTCGATGCTGATTTGAATGTCATTGAGAAAACAGAAAAGTGAATTTTCTCCGCAAACATCCTTTCTGAATTTAAAAGTAATCCTCGAAGTAATCATCTAGTTTTTCAAAATGATCTGTAATCTAATTACAATATTTTTGCTGGTAACGTAACTGATTACAGTTACCGTTTTATTGTAATCCCTTACATGTAACGGAGTTCATGTAATCCGTTACTCCCCAACCCTGCCTGTACCTATTCAGAACTGGCCCTAACCCCTAACCCATACCCCTTCTACCAGTAAGTTACCTAGTCCCTAACCCCTAAACCATACCCCTTCTACCAGTAAGTCACATTACATCCTATGCTGTATGCACACTTTATAACATGACATACTCAGTCACACAATAAGCTATCAACCTTCATTTGCACACTTGTATTTCCTCCCAACTCATATTTTGTAGGGAAATCTGGCAGCCATTTTGTCCCAAGCTGATGTGTTTCATGTTTGTGTAGGTGGTTCCTGAGGAAGTACCCTGACTGTGCCGGATGCTCACCTTCAGAGAGAGGACAGTTTGACCACCCTATAGGTGAGGCCCTAACCCTAACCCTAACCCTAACCCTAAGCCTTCAGAGAGAGGACAGTTTGACCACCCTATAGGTGAGGGCAGGACCTTCTACCGACACCACATCTACTCATGCCATGGCCAGAGTTCCATACAAATACTTGGCATTTAGGTAGGGAACCACTGTCTTCTTCCCCTGCAGTAACTGGTTCCTGTGAGGCTGTAGTGGACCATAACCCAGTAGGTTCTGATGAGATCCAGCTGAGTCGAGGTGACCTGATTGAGATACAGGGGATGCTACTCGGAGGTCTGGACCTGTTCATAGGAACACACTGTTCTACAGGACACACTGGCTTCGTACACAAGGCTCACGTCAAGCCACTCAACGCCAAACCACTGTAAGAGCAATACATTTCCATTTTTGCATTTTAGTCATTTAGCAGACACTCTTATCCAAAGCGACTTACAGTTAGTGCATTCATCTTAAGATAGCTAGGTGGGACAACCACATATCACAGGCATAGTAAGTACACTTTTCCTTAATAAAGTATCTATCAGCAAAGTCAAAGCTAGAGGGGGGGGGGGGGGGGGGGTTATTTAAGACTCTTTGAAGAGGTAGGGTTTTAGCTGCTTTCGGAAGATGGGCAGGGACTCTGCTGTCCTAGCTTCAGGGGGAAACTGGTTCCACCATTGGTGTGCCAGGACAGAGAAGAGCTTAGACTGGGCTGAGAGAGAGCTGCTCTCCTGCAGGGGTGGGAGGAACAAGAGGTGGCAGAATGGAGAGCTCAGGTCGGGGAGGAGGGTTTCAGCATATCCTGAAAGTAGGGAGGGAGGGGCAGTTCCTCTTGCTGTTCCGTAGGTAAGCACCATGGTCTTGTAGTGAATGCAAGCTTCGACTGCATTACAATACCAAACCAATGTGAGGGTTATACGTAATAAATATTATAATGTTTTGCTGAGAACAGTTATTGTTAACACGAAGAGGAGTTTGTTCCACAGTTACATGTTCACAAATTATTTGTGCACGATCTAATTTACTCAATTTCTATTTTCTTTCAAAACATGTTTTTATTCATCACTCCTCTTCTCAGGCTTCTAGGAACTGTTAGGACAATGTGTCATGTGTTCTCATTCTGGTCACATTTACTTGGTCTATCTGTTTATTTGCTGTCAATGGCAGAGGCTTCAGGTGGAGGGATGGAGGTGTAGAGAGATGGAGAGATGGAGGGGCGGAGGATTGGAGGGATGGAAGGAAGGAAGGATGAATGGATGGATCCGGAGGGATGGATGGTTGCAGAGGGGTAAAGGGATGGAGGAATGGAGGGATGGAGGTGTGGAGAGATGGAGGGGTGGAGGGGTAAAGGGATGGAGGTGTGAAGAGATGGAGGGATGGTGAGATGGAGGGGTGGAGGTGTGGAGAGATGGAGGGATGGAAGGATGGATGA
The DNA here is from genome assembly GCA_023634145.1 of Thymallus thymallus. Taxonomy (NCBI): domain Eukaryota; kingdom Metazoa; phylum Chordata; class Actinopteri; order Salmoniformes; family Salmonidae; genus Thymallus; species Thymallus thymallus. The sequence goes on from CM042384.1 coordinate 26,375,370, forward strand.
ATGGATGGATGGATGGATGGAGGGATGGATGGTTGCAGAGGGGTAAAGGGATGGATGTGTAGAGAGATGGAGGGATGGAGGAATGGAGGGATGGAGGTGTGGAGAGATGGAGGGATAGAAGGATGGAGGGATGGAGGGGTGGAGGAATGGAGGGATGGAAGGGTGTTGGGATGGAGGGGTGGTTGAGAGCAGAGTCATGTGGGTGATAATGCTTTCTTTGTCTCTCTCCCCCTCCCTCTCTCTGCCCTCTCGCTCTCACTCTCTCTCCCTCCCTCTCAGAGACAGACAACTGGTGTTTCTGAGTGAGGAGGAGCGTGCGTCTCTGTCCCAGATTAACCCTTGCAGTACTGAACCCAGAGACAGCGGCCTGCTAGAGAGACTCTTCTCCTCTGACATCAGTACTGTCTACAGACTAGGTAGGAGAGGATCCCTCAGTCTATACAGTATAGGGAATTACTAAGTACTTTCAGACTACTGTAGGCAGGGATCCACTTTGTTATACTGAGTACTGTCAGACTACTGTAGGTAGGGAACTACTATGTTATACTGGGTACTGTCAGACTACTGTAGGTAGGGAACCACTTTGTTATACTGGGTACTGTCAGACTACTGTAGGTAGGGAACCACTTTGTTATACTGGGTACTGTCAGACTACTGTAGGTAGGGAACCACTATGCTTTACTGAGTACTGTCATCCTACTGTAGGTAGGGAACCACTATGCTTTACTGAGTACTGTCATCCTACTGTAGGTAGGGACCCACTGTGTTATACTGATTGCTGTCATACTAGTGTAGGCAGGGAACCACTATGTTTGTATGTCAAGTTTTTTTGTTTTACTGTCAAACGGCGGTTAAATATATACATTTCTTCCCACAGATAGACTGGATCAGTCTGACTTTACGTACATCAGAAACCAACCAAAACAAGGTTAGTAATATGTTATCTAATAACAAGGCAATAAGATGTTTATTAAAGTTAATAAGTTGTTTATCAGATTCTTAATATAGCCTCAGCTGAATGGTAGAGGAATGTTGAGATGCCAATATATCCTTCTATCTCAGTCAAAGCCAATCAAATTTTCTCCCAGACAGCTGTAGATGTTTTGGAAACAACAGAATAAGTAGGCCAGCACACTGAAAGGGGAACTCTATACATAGTCAAACTCTTTACTCTATACATCAATACATACATTATCCAACAAAAATAAATACAAATAATAATAATTATGTCCCCCCACTTCTAAAATCAAAGTTTCTAAAACCAAAGTTTGATTATTTTGTTGAAAAGGCACACATTGCAGCCCCATGCTGAACTGCTAGAACTATTTACTTTGACAGTCAAGGAAGTTTCATAGCTACATTTCTAATGCAGTTTACTTGAACAATGTACAGTACATGGAGTTTCATATACAGTGTATCTTAACCTTACATTCAGTGTTCATATCTTTCTCTCTCAGAGCTTAAGCCCTCCGCCAGCGCCCGGCAGTCCATCATCTCAGAGAAGAGTGATGCTACACCCCCCTTCCACTCCTCCCCCCGCCCCTCCCTCTCTCACTCCTCGCCCCGACCCTCCTTCTATGCCTCCCAGAATGCTTTGGGGCGTGGCGGTGACGGGGAGTTGCTGTCCTTCAGTCTGGACGACACCTTTAGAGAAATGAATGAGTTTCAGGAAGACCCGGCCCTTTTCCTGGAGGAGGGGAGCTGGGAGGGGGAGGAGTCAGAGGTCTGTGACCCCACCCTGACTCTGCTCAACATGCATCACTTCCAGGTGAGCGGTCACAGGGCCACTGTTTTGAGGGATTTAGGGGTTTGCGTCTGGTTTATAAAGTGTTTGTTTGTTCATTCACTGTTGATTGGCAATACATTTATCTATTATATTAAATGATATCTTCCTCTACCCTCCTCTCCTCTCCTCTCCTCTCCTCTCCTCTCCTCTCCTCTCCTCTCCTCTCCTCTCCTCTCCTCTCCTCTCCTCTCCTCTCCTCTCCTCTCCTCTCCTCTCCTCTCCTCTCCTCTCCTCTCCTCTCCTCTCCTCTCCTCTCCTCTCCTCAAGGAGAACTTCCTGCCCCTGTATGACCTCCACCACTCCTTCCTGTGGCTGACGTTCTCAGGACAGAGTGAGGAGGAGTTACTGGGCCACCTGGAGATTGTCAGGGAAGGGGCCAAGAGAACGGGCATGGCCTGGGCACACCGACGGGCATGCTTCCTACTGGGGAGGCTCTGCGCCAAGAAGCTCAAGTACTCCCAGGTAGGGCAGAAGGGAGGAACACTGGAGTATGCACATATGGACACAGCACATGCACTCACACATTTATGCATACACACACAAACACACATGCATATGAATGTGCTCTTAAATTAACTTCAATGTTCATCTCCCACCCCTTGCTCCCAGGCTCGTGTGTATTACGAGGAAGCCCTTGGCGTCTCTGTTGACGGTTTCTCTGACCTCCCTCTCCTCATCGCCCTGTACACCAACCTCACAGCCGTCTATCTCAAACAGAAGATGGCCGACAAGCTGCCCCCGACACTGGAGAAGGCCAGTGCTCTGCTCCTCTGCCTCCCCAGCCACACCTTCACCTCCCTAGATGAGTTTGAGCTGCTGAAGCTGGTGCTGCGGAGGTCTGTGGTGGAGGGGGACAAACACCTGGAGGCACGGGCCTGCTACCTCATCGTCAGTCTCTTTCTCCTCCTTAGGTGGGTGTTGTCTGTGTTGTCATTGCTCCCAAATGGCATCCTATACCCTATATAGTGCAATTATATTGACCTGGTCCCATAGTGGTCTGGTCAAAAGTAGTGCACTATATAGGGAATAGGGTGCCATTTTCGACACATCCTATGTCCCTTGTTTTTATATATGTGTAGCACTTGTATGTGATTGTGAAAAGTTTGTTATAAATCATATATGTAATTATTATAATTGCAATTCGGAATATAGAAAGATAGAGGATGCCCTGCCCTTCGTGGAGCGCCTCCAGTTCCTCACCGTTACCCTGTCTGTTGAGGAGGGACGCCCCATCGCCCCCCTGGACCTCAACTGGCTCCTGTGCCGTCTCTACCACCGTAAATACATGCCCTACCTGGCCCTGGCATCACTCAGCCTGGACTCTGGACAGGACCACTCATTACAGGACGCCTTCCACAGGATAGAACTGTTCAGCAGGAACTCGGTAGGCTATGGTTTGTTTGTTCGGCCATCACATTCTAATATTCCAAAAACAAATGACATATTGATACACCGTATGCAACAGACACAGTGGAAATAACAGACACACAAAATACAAAAAAAAAATGCTAAATAACATATAATTATTTCAATGTTTTACATGTAAATGTTCCATAGGTGCGCCTGAACCCACGATGGAAAGAAGGGACGTCTCTTCTCCCGGCCCAGGTCGTGGTGTACCTGCAGCAGGCTCTGGCCATTGCAGAGCAGGGTGAGGACCTTAAGACCCAGAGAGACCTGTGTCTGGGCCTGGCCTGTATGTACCAGCAACACGGGGCCCTGGAGAAGGCCCTGCCCTGTGCACAGCAGGCTGTTCAGACCGGGGGAGGTATCAACGAGGAGGAAGGGTTTGAGGCTTCAGTACTGCTGGGATGGTTGTTAGTCCTGACGGGACAGCCTGAGAGGGCACAGAACACCCTGCAGCCACTACTACAGTCTCTGCAGGTAGCTAACTATATTACAGACATCTCTAAACTATTATGAGTATTACATTTACATTTTAGTAATTTAGCAGACACTCTTATCCAGAGCGACTTACAGTTAGTTAGTGCATACATGTTCATACTTTTTTCGTACTGGTCCCCCATGGGAATCGAACCCACAACTCTGGCGTTGGGTTGTGGGTTCGACTGCGGACTTGTTTAGCTCTGAAAGAACTGGACATACCAAAGGAAAAAGGTAACAGGTCATGTTACAGTAGCTTTTAACAGGACTCGTAGATCTTGTAATCAATAAATCAATCAAACCTCTATGTTACTTCTTTCCTTTCAGGGAACTGACAGCCCGACCCAGAGGGGAGTGGTCCACAACCTGCTGGCTCTGTGTCTGCGGCGGCAGGGTCGCGTCCCCGAGGCCGGCAGCCACCTCCACCACGCCCTCACCATCTCCAGGGAGAGTGGCAACCAGAGGAACCAGGCCCTGGCCCTCGCCAACCTGGGCTGCCTGGCACTGGGTGTGGGGGCATCCACACTGGCAGAACGATTCCTATTCAGGTCAGCAAGGACAGGAGGGTGTGTGGGGTTTAGGGGGCAGTGGGGTCATAAGTGTGTGTGTGTTTGTGTACATTACTGTAGGTCACTGCGTACATGTGTGCGTGTTACGTTTCTAATAATATCATACCTTTACTGGTCGGGTTAGTGTTAGTGTCTGTATCTCTACATAAGTTGTAGCCTGTTTAATGGGACTGGTCTGTGTCACTACATGGTTGTAGCCTGTTTAATGGGACTGGTCTGTATCACTACATGGTTGTAGCCTGTTTAATGGGACTGGTCTGTGTCACTACATGGTTGTAGCCTGTTGAATGGGACTGGTCTGTATCACTACATGGTTGTAGCCTGTTGAATGGGACTGGTCTGTATCATTACATGGTTGTAGCATGTTGAATGGGACTGGTATGTATCACTACATGGTTGTAGCCTGTTGAATGGGACTGGTCTGTATCACTACATGGTTGTAGCCTGTTGAATGGGACTGGTCTGTATCACTACATGGTTGTAGCCTGTTGAATGGGACTGGTCTGTATCACTACATGGTTGTAGCCTGTTGAATGGGACTGGTCTGTATCACTACATGGTTGTAGCCTGTTGAATGGGACTGGTCTGTATCATTACATGGTTGTAGCATGTTGAATGGGACTGGTCTGTATCACTACATGGTTGTAGCCTGTTGAATGGGACTGGTCTGTATCACTACATGGTTGTAGCCTGTTGAATGGGACTGGTCTGTATCACTACATGGTTGTAGCCTGTTGAATGGGACTGGTCTGTATCACTACATGGTTGTAGCCTGTTGAATGGGACTGGTCTGTATCACTACATGGTTGTAGCCTGTTGAATGGGACTGGTCTGTATCACTACATGGTTGTAGCCTGTTGAATGGGATTGGTCTGTATCACTACATGGTTGTAGCCTGTTGAATGGGACTGGTCTGTATCACTACATGGTTGTAGCCTGTTGAATGGGACTGGTCTGTATCACTACATGGTTGTAGCCTGTTGAATGGGACTTGTCTGTATCATTACATGGTTGTAGCATGTTGAATGGGACTGGTCTGTATCACTACATGGTTGTAGCCTGTTGAATGGGATTGGTCTGTATCACTACATGGTTGTAGCCTGTTGAATGGGACTGGTCTGTATCACTACATGGTTGTAGCCTGTTGAATGGGATTGGTCTGTATCACTACATGGTTGTAGCCTGTTGAATGGGATTGGTCTGTATCACTACATGGTTGTAGCCTGTTGAATGGGACTGGTCTGTATCATTACATGGTTTTAGCCTGTTGAATGGGACTGGTCTGTATCACTACATGATTGTAGCCTGTTGAATGGGACTGGTCTGTATCACTACATGGTTGTAGCCTGTTGAATGGGACTTGTCTGTATCTTTACATGGTTGTAATCTGCTAAGTGAGTCGAACTGTTTCCTACTGTTTATCCCTCAGGTCTCTGTGGTTGTTCCTGGAGATCATGGAGAGTCCCGTTGACGAGGAGCACGTCCAGACGTACCTATGGCTTGGGCGGAGCTACAAGGACAGGGGGAGGAGCCAGGACGTCAGGCTGTGTTATGAGATGGGCCTTCTCATCTCCCTAAAGGCCAGGAACCTCCACAGTGAGTTAACTTAACCCTAACCCTCCACTCCGGGAACCTACCCAGTGAGTCTAACCCTAACCATCCACACCAGGAACCTACCCAGTGAGTTACCTTAACCATAACCCTAACCATCCAAACCAGGAACCTACCCAGTGAGTTACCTTAACCCTAACCCTAACCATCCACACCAGGAACCTACCCAGTGAGTTACCTTAACCCTAACCCTCCACACCAGGAACCTACCCAGTGAGTTACCTTAACCCTAACCCTCCACACCAGGAACCTACCCAGTGAGTTACCTTAACCCTAACCCTCCACACCAAGAATCTACCCAGTGAGTCTAACCCTAACCCTCCACACCAATAACCTACCCAGTGAGTTACCTTAACCCTAACCCTCCACACCAGGAACCTACCCAGTGAGTTACCTTAACCCTAACCCTCCACACCAGGAACCTACCCAGTGAGTTACCTTAACCCTAACCCTCCACACCAAGAATCTACCCAGTGAGTCTAACCCTAACCCTCCACACCAATAACCTACCCAGTGAGTTACCTTAACCCTAACCCTCCACACCAGGAACCTACCCAGTGAGTTACCTTAACCCTAACCCTCCACACCAGGAACCTACTCAGTGAGTCTTACCTTAACCCTAACCCTAACCCTACAAACCAGGAACCTACCCAGTGAGTTGCCCTAACCCTAACCCTCCACACCAAGAACCTACCCAGTGAGTCTAACCCTAACCCTCCACACCAGGAACCTACCCAGTGAGTTACCCTAGCCCTAACCCTAACCCTCCACACCAGGAACCTACCCAGTGAGTTACCTTAACCCTAACCCTCCAAACCAGGAACCTACCCAGTGAGGTCTCTTAACACTAACCATCCACACCAGGAACCTACACAAAAACGAACCCTAACCCTAATCCGTAACTTAAACCAAACATTAACGCTAGTTCAACTAAACTAGGAAAGACAACAACCAATCACGATCATTGCAAGTAAATCAAAAGTAGCTACTGTCTGTCCTCTGTCCTCTTGTCTCTCTCTAGGTCAGATGGTGGTGGCTAAAGTCCTGAGTCGTCACTATGCTGACGTGCTGCTGTATGGACAGAGTATCCTCTACTATGAGCACTGTGTGTCTGTGTCCAGGGACCTGAAGGACAAGAGACTAGAGGGAGAATATCTAGAGATCCTCAGCAGCCTCTATCTCTCTCTCAATACTGAGAAGTAGGTTTATATACACTGCATGGCCAAAAGTATGTGGACACCTTACAAAATCATGGGCATTAGTATGGAGTTGGTCCCCCCTATGCTGCTATAACAGCCTCCACTCTTCTGGGAAGGCTTGCGCTAGATGTTGGAACATTGCTGTGGGGACTTGCTTTCATTCAGCCACAAGAGCATTAGTGATGTCAGACACTGATGTTGGGTGATTATGCCTGGCTCGCAGTCGGCGTTCCAATTAATTCCAAAGGTGTTCGATTGGGTTGAGGTCAGGACTCTGTGCAGGCCAGTCAGGTTCTTCCACACCGATCTCGACAAACCATTTCTGTATGGACCTCGCTTGGTGCACGGGGCATTGTCATGCTGAAACAGGAAAGGGCCTTCCCCAAACTGTTGCCACAAAGTTGGAAGCGCAGAATCTTCTAGAATGTCATTGTATGCTATAGCATTAAGATTTCCCTAAGGGACCTAGTTCGAACCATGAAAAACAGCCCCAGACTATTATTACTCCTCCACCAAACTTTACAGTTGGCACTATGCATTGGGGCAGGTAGCGTTCTCCTGGCATCCGCCAAACCCAGATTAGTCCGTCAGACTGCCAGATGCTGAAGTGTGATTCATCAATCCAGAGAACGCGTTTCCACTGCTCCAGAGTCCAATGGCAACAAGCTTTACATTGTGCATGGTGATCTTAGGCTTGTGTGTGGCTGCTTGGCCATGGAAACCCATTTCATGAAGCTCCCGACAAACAGTTATTGTGCTGACATTGCTTCCAGAGCAACACTCACTTGGTAGTGAGTGTTGCATCTGAGGACAGGTGATTTTTACGCTTGTGTGGCCTACCACTTCGTGCCTGAGCCGTTGTTGCTCCAAGATGTTTTTACTTCACAATAACAGCACTTACAGTTGACCGAGGCAGCTCTAGCAGGGCAGAAATTTGACGAACTGACTTGCTGGAAAGGTGCCATCCTATGACAGTGCCACGGTAAAAGGCACTGAGCTCTTCAGTAAGGCCATTCTACTGCCAATGTTTGTCTATGGAGATTGCATGGCTGGAACCTGTCAGCAACGGGTGTGGCTGAAATAGCCGAATCCACTCATTTGAAGGGGTGTCCACATACTGTTGTATATATAATGTATCTCTGTCTGCCTATACCTCTTCCTCCAATATCAGGGAATTAATCATGATAATAATGATTAATAACAGCCTCTACTCTTTGGTCTCTCTCTCTGTCTTTCCCTCTGTGTCTCTATCTCTCTCTCTCTCTCTCTCTCTCTCTCTCTCTCTCTCTCTCTCTCTCTCTCTCTCTCTCTCTCTCTCTCCCCATCAACACTGCAAAAATAACTTATTTAGAGTGAATTAATGTTGTGGTTTTCTCAGGCCTTCGAGGAAGTCACTGGACTACACCAAGCACTGTCTGAGGATTAATAAAGTTATTCAATTTAACAGATCATCAAGGAAGTCTCTGGACTACAGTAAGCAGAGTCTGCGTATCTCCATCGACCTGGGAAAGAGAGAGGAGGAGTCAGAGACCTGGCTTCAGGTGGGACGCATATACTACCTCATCCACGAAGACGAACTGGCTGACATGTACCTACAGGTGAGTCAAGAGAGAGAGGGGGATGAGAGAGAGAGAGAGAGAGAGAGAGGGAGAGAGAGAGAGAGAGAGAGAGGGAGAAAGAGAGAGAGAGAGAGAGAGAGAGAGAGACAAACTGGCTGACATGTACCTACAGGTGAGTCAAGAGAGAGAGGGGGATGAGAGAGAGAGAGAGAGAGAGAGAGGGGGATGAGAGAGAGAGAGAGAGAGAGAGGGAGGGAGAGAGAGACAAACTGGCTGACGCGTACCACCATGAGAGGGGGGGGGGGGGGGGGGAGAAGAAGAGCAGGGCAAGAAGAGAGTGAAAGATAGAAGAGGAGAGAAAGAGGAAAGTAGAATAGTGTCCCTACAACCACAGAGATAACCATCTACTCCTCATACCTGACCTATAATCACACTGGATCATACCATCTTCATAGCATATTTTATGATATGATGTCACAATCTGTCTCTCTATAAACCTTGTTTACAACATCCTGCGGTGCATGACCCAAGGTAAGAGTTGAATGAATTATAGGTCACATGTTATAGTACTGGTACTTTGGCATTTCCCAAAATGTAAATACCATACGAAAAGTTCCCTCACAGCATTGGATCAATAAGGTGATGTATTGATTATGGATTGATTCTGATTGACTGGCAGGCGGCGGTGAAGACAGCCCTGAGGATGAACGACCCTCGCTTCGCCATGAGTATCTACGAGGAGGCAGGAGACGTCTTCTTCAAAGGCCACAGGAACAGGCTGGCATCACTGCCCTTCTACAGGGTACGGACAAGAGGATATTATTGAATTGAATTTATTTTATTGATCACCAGAGGAGGAAATTAGGTTTTGAAGTGTCGATCTACTTCGTGAGATTACAGATTATTATTACTCATTGGTAACATTGATTTCAAAGTTACTTTGTATAATAGTTTCAATTCAATTGGAAATGAGTGACAGTTAAGATTTTAATTTGACTAGTATGCCATTCTACAAACATTTCTAACAGGCTTGTCTTTATACCCTGGCCTGAGCCACATTATAACGCCAGTGGTTCTCTGCTCTTGTTTTAGGACGGCAGTCTCCCGTTTGCTCGGAGCATCTGTGATGTCCACTCAGAGTTCAGACTGCTGAGTAAACTGACTGAACTACTGATGACCCAGGAAGAACATGAAGAGGCTCTACAGTATGCCATTCTGGCTGTACAGATCAGTACCAAAACAGGTAATGTAGGAGGGAGGGAGAGGGAGAGGGAGAGGGAGAGGGAGAGGGAGAGGGAGAGGGAGAGGGAGAGGGAGAGGGAGAGGGAGAGGGAGAGGGAGAGGGAGAGGGAGAGGGAGAGTTCAATTTCCACTTTTATCACCTGGACCGGGATTTGAATGAGCAACCCTTTGGCTTCCAGCAACTGGTCTGCTTCCTCTAACCAGGACTACCAATCTTAGTTTGAATCTATTCATTCCATTCACGTAGAAAACCATTTGTAGTGCATTAGCGACACCTAGTGGTGCAATACCAGCGGGGCACTAGGAGCCACGTGAGGAACAGAGGGAGGCTATGCCTGCGTGAGTCTGAGTCAAGTCGATACATTAAACCATCCTGCCATGTTATTTTCCTCCAGGTGTGTGTGTGAACGAGCGGGCAGCGTACCACCGTCTGGCTACAGTGTACTACAGTCTGGAGCAGTATGAGATGACAGAGAACTACTATCTCAAGTCTCTGTCTCTCAGCCCCGCTGTACTGCAGCACCCCCTGGAGGCCAGATACTACACCAAACTCTACTGCAGGCTGGGGGACCTGACGCTGTACAAACTAAAGGTAAATGCTCCGGCTCTGGAGGGCAGAAGACAGTTAATCTCTATAGGCTTTCCAGTTTAACAGCACCACAGTATGTGAGAGAGACAGAGATAAGGAGAGAGAAATAGATAGTAACAAACCCTTTCACACTATTATTGAATAGATTAACCTCCATCTCCCCAGGATGCCTATGACTCGGTGGGCTACTTCCAGCTGGCTCTGGCTGCTGCCCTGGAGGACCGTGCCAACCCACAGGCGCTGTATGTGGTCTACATGAAGCTGGCAGAGATCCACGCCAATCACATGCCAGACCCACTGCTCTGCCAGGCTTACAGGGACAGGGCACAGAGCCTGAGGAGGGAACTGTCTGGGCTGGGAGAGATGGAGGGGAGGGAAGGAGAGAACAAGATGGAGGAAAGAGGAGGAGAGATGGAGGGGAGGGAAGGAGAGACAGAGGGGAGAGGAGGAGCGATGGAGGGGAGAGAAGGAGAGACAGAGGGGAGAGGAGGAGAGAGAGGAGAGACAGAGGGGAGAGAAGAAGAGACAGAGGGGAGAGAAGGAGAGACAGAGGGGAGAGGAGGAGAGAGAGGAGGAGTAACATGTGATACAGACCTGGAGATGAGAAACACAGACATGGAGGAGACCGAGACTGGGTGTAGTGAGTCTACAGATACTATCCCCAAAGAGGCTATTGACATGGACAGTGCACAGAGCCTGAGGTTGGAGCCTGCTGGTCTACGGGACATGGAGGGGAGAGACACAGAGAGTCAACACACAGGACTGGGAGACATGGAGAAGGGAGACACAGAGAGTCAACACACAGGACTGGGAGACATGGAGAGGGGAGAGACAGAGACAGGACACCCAGACACTACAGAGAGACAGCATCCAGTCAAAGAAAAGAGAGAAACAGAGACTGAGACTGGATGTGGTGACTCTATTGATGCAGAAGCTAATTCCAAAGATGCTATCTGTAAGGATAGCAGCCACACCAAAGCAGATAGCCATGAAGTAGATTTGGATGTGTTTGAAGGAGACAGAGACACCAGTAACTCAAATCCAGAAAAGATCCTCACAGTGGCTACTCACACAGACCAAGACACTGACAGTACAGACACTAGCCCTTGTCAAGCAGACGCTGAACACACACAGAATTTCTATACAACAAGCAGTGTATTTGTGGTGAATTCAATAACAGAGAACACTGACAGTACAGACAGAATACCTTGTGACCCTAACAACACAGAGACTACGGCAACAGACACATGCATCAAACATAGCGACTCAACAGCCACAGACACAGACACAGACACACCCTACAAAGACAGCCCTACAGACAGCAGTCACACAGACACATATACAGACATAGATTCCTCTCAAAGACAGACACAGAGGTAACCCACGAAGATAGCCCTACAGACACACACTCTTCCCTCTGATGTTGATTGTTCAAAAAGTAATGTTATAAAGACAGACGGCGTTCAGCCACACACTGACCAGGAGGATGATAGATCTGTTCACACCCTCACAGAATACTCTCCATAAAAGTATTATCACTCCTACAGACACTTACACAGACAAAGATGTTGGCCATATTTACTATGTCTAGCAATGACAGTGTTTGTTTTTTTAAAATTAATATTATGTCTGTATGTAATTATGAATGTGTAACTTTTCTATAGTTTACATACTCTGTATATTGCAGAGGTTTATCAAGCTTTTGTAAATATGTAGTTTTTATAACTGAATTAAAGTTATCTATGACTTGAGCTTAGTGTTTATTTAGGTATTATTCAGATTCGTCAACCAACAATAACATTCATTGTACACTTAGGCTAGACTTTCAAAATAACAAACACATAATTTAATCTAGTCAATATTTTGAAAGAGTTTGTATATCACTGGCCGATCCATAATACACTTCAACATATCAGGCCATAATATCACAGAAATATTCAGCAAAGAAAGATATTAGGAAAATACCCTCCATTTTTTAAATGGAACATTCCAATTACTGAGCGGGCACACCTGCTGGACGGTGCTCCTCTGATGAGTCCACAAACAATCCATGGTGGTGGAGAGTAGGCAGGCAGCGATCATTTGTAACTTTAAACTCTAAACATCAATGGGTCAATTGCAACCAACGGGGAGACGCACAGCACTGGGATTCCTTAAAATGCTACTAATGGGAGATTACACGCACCAGAGTGTTAAAACAAACTTGCTTGCAACCAAAAACCCACAAGAATAAACCAGCAGATCAGTTGATCTCCCATTGTTACTGTGTCAAATGAGGTAGATACCAGACAGCTGCATCTAGGTTCTCTTCTCCAGTCAACAATGAAATAGTTCAGTTCAGTCCAGTGGGGTATAGTTCAGTACAGTAGTATAGTATAGTATAGTACAGTACAGTACAGTACAGTGGGGTATAGTTCAGTACAGTAGTATAGTATAGTACAGTACAGTACTGTATAGTACAGTATAGTATAGTACAGTACAGTACAGTAGTATAGTATAGTACAGTAGTATAGTACAGTATAGTACAGTAGTATAGTATAGTACAGCAGTGTAGTACAGTATAGTACAGTATAGTACAGTACAGTACAGTACAGTGCAGTACAGTGCAGTACAGTTGATTACAATACAGTAGCTTGATTAGATGATAGTTTAATGAAAACATATATTATATTAACGTAATCAGGATTGGCTTGATTTAGTTACCAATTTTAGATGTGGACAGTCCAGGAACACTTTATTTTCCACTTGACCATACTGTATAAGACTAGTTATTAATAGATGACGTACTGTGGTAAGACTAGTTATTAATAGATGACGTACTGTGTTAAGACTAGTTATTAATTGATGACATACTGTATAAGACTAGTTATTAATGGATGACATACTGTATAAGACTAGTTATTAATGGATGACATACTGTATTAAGACTAGTTATTAATGGATGACATACTGTATAAGACTAGTTATTAATGGGTGAAATACAGTATTAAGACTAGTTATTAATGGATGAATACTGTATTAAGACTAGTTATTAATAGATGCCATACTGTATTAAGACTAGTTATTAATGGATGACATACTGTATAAGACTAGTTATTGATGGATGACATACTGTATAAGACTAGTTATTAATATATTTAATACTGTATTAAGACTAGTTATTAATAGATTACATACTGTATTAAGAATAGTTATTAATAGATGCCATACTGTATTAAGACTAGTAATTAATAGATTACATACTGTATTAAGACTAGTTATTAATGGATGAAATACTGTATTAAGACTAGTTATTAATGGATGACATACTGTATAAGACTAGTTATTGATGGATGACATTCAACGGAATAGATGGCACCCACATCGCCATAAAAGCACCCTCCCAAAACGAGTTCAACTATGTGAACAGAAAAGGCTTCCACTCTTAATGTGCAGATGATAGGTTATGTGATGTGTAAAAGACTCTCCTGATTAGTGGCAAGTTGGCCAGGTGGAACGCATGACTCATTCTGCAGAACAGTAATGTTGGCCAATATGCCTGCAGACGGGAGCTGTTGATGATGGATGGCTTATTGGTGAGTGTTGCCTACTTATTCGAAGTATATTTGCCATTGCTAAAGCAACTTGAATTGTCCTAATGGTCCTCACTCTGCAGCTATATTTACATTTTTACTGGTCAAGCCACAACTGAGTGAGTCAAATAAAAAATAAAAATCGTCTCCTTGTCAGAGTTGCTGTAGACAGAGGAGGACTCACGTTTGGTTGCCGACCAAGTTATCAGTGTGTTTACAAGGAAGATGTTGTGTTCATCCATAAAGTGCAGTGTGGGTTTACTACTGTTAGGAATGCTCAGTCACTTATAGTTACTTCGTTACGTTTGTAACTGCACATACAGTAAACCCACACTGGGTGGCGTATAGTTTTACTTGAGTCATTTTCTATTAATGTATCTATACTTTTACTCAAGTATGACAGTTGAGTACTTTTTCCACCACTGCTCACAAATTGACACTCACCTCAACCACTCGACCACTTACTGGTTTCCGGGTCAAGGAGGAGAGAAGATGGAGGAGATAGGGCAGACTTTCGCCCATACGAGAAAAGGTCATAGTGGCCAATAGTGGCTGCCATTGAGATCAGCTGTGCAGGTGATCTTAGCGCATACTGATGGTTTACCGAGAGATCACCTCGTGATATGGTTCTCAATATTGGTTGCAACTGACCCAATGTTAACATTTCTAACCGCGTGTGATCTTGTATATACAAATATGGGACATGTCAGGCAGTAGGGATATGCTTGGCAATGCTTGAAACACTACAACATGAACAAACATTTGCAGTCTGAGTTTGGCTTCTAATGAGTGGATGTATCGTTACATGATTTATTTCTTCATTTATTTCTTCATTTATTTGAGGAATAGAAAGCGGTAAAGTTAAAAGTGTTAAAAATGTACACGTTGTTGTGTAGTACTTTAACCAGTAGAGATCATTGTTGTGTAGTACTTTAACCAGTAGAGATCATTGTTGTGTAGTACTTTAACCAGTAGAGATCGTTGTTGTGTAGTACTTTAACCAGTAGAGATCGTTGTTGTGTAGTACTTTAACCAGTAGAGATCGTTGTTGTGTAGTACTTTAACCAGTGGAGATCGTTGTTGTGTAGTACTTTAACCAGTAGAGATCGTTGTTGTGTAGTACTTTAACCAGTAGAGATCGTTGTTGTGTAGTACTTTAACCAGTAGAGATCGTTGTTGTGTAGTACTTTAACCAGTGGAGATCGTTGTTGTGTAGTACTTTAACCAGTAGAGATCGTTGTTGTGTAGTACTTTAACCAGTAGAGATCGTTGTTGTGTAGTACTTTAACCAGTAGAGATCGTTGTGTAGTACTTTAACCAGTGGAGATCGTTGTTGTGTAGTACTTTAACCAGTAGAGATCGTTGTTGTGTAGTACTTTAACCAGTAGAGATCGTTGTTGTGTAGTACTTTAACCAGTAGAGATCGTTGTTGTGTAGTACTTTAACCAGTAGAGATCATTGTTGTGTAGTACTTTAACCAGTAGAGATCGTTGTTGTGTAGTACTTTAACCAGTAGAGATTGTTGTTGTGTAGTACTTTAACCAGTAGAGATCATTGTTGTGTAGTACTTTAACCAGTAGAGATCGTTGTTGTGTAGTACTTTAACCAGTAGAGATCATTGTTGTGTAGTACTTTAACCAGTAGAGATCGTTGTTGTGTAGTACTTTGACCAGTAGAGATCGTTGTTGTGTAGTACTTTAACCAGTGGAGATCGTTGTTGTGTAGTACTTTAACCAGTAGAGATCGTTGTTGTGTAGTACTTTAACCAGTAGAGATCATTGTTGTGTAGTACTTGAACCAGTAGAGATCGTTGTTGTGTAGTACTTTAACCAGTAGAGATCGTTGTTGTGTAGTATTTTAACCAGTAGAGATCGTTGTTGTGTAGTACTTTAACCAGTAGAGATCGTTGTTGTGTAGTACTTTAACCAGTAGAGATTGTTGTTGTGTAGTACTTTAACCAGTAGAGATCGTTGTTGTGTAGTACTTTAACCAGTAGAGATCGTTGTTGTGTAGTACTTTAACCAGTGGAGATCGTTGTTGTGTAGTACTTTAACCAGTAGAGATCGTTGTTGTGTAGTACTTTAACCAGTAGAGATCGTTGTTGTGTAGTACTTGAACCAGTAGAGATCGTTGTTGTGTAGTACTTTAACCAGTAGAGATCGTTGTTGTGTAGTACTTTAACCAGTAGAGATCGTTGTTGTGTAGTATTTTAACCAGTAGAGATCGTTGTTGTGTAGTACTTTAACCAGTAGAGATCGTTGTTGTGTAGTACTTTAACCAGTAGAGATTGTTGTTGTGTAGTACTTTAACCAGTAGAGATCGTTGTTGTGTAGTACTTTAACCAGTAGAGATCGTTGTTGTGTAGTACTTTAACCAGTAGAGAATGTTGTTGTGCAACTTGATCTCACTCAGCCAGTGTGTCATCTATTGTTTCGCCCCTTGATGGCAGTATTCTATAATGTACTATATGTCGAGTCCTGGTTCCAACACCTCTCTATTGTCAAGACAAAGAGATTAAATAAATATGGAATGGGAGAGGAGGGAAGGAGAGAGAGAGAGAGAGAGATCGGAGATCGGAGACAGAGAGATCCTACTAGACTCTGAAGTCAAATGTCATCAACCAAGGAGGGCCTACAGCAGCACCTAGATCTTCTGGACAGATTCTGTCAGACCTGGGCCCTGACAGTAAAGACAGAAATAATGGTGTTCCAAGAAAAGGGCAACCAGTGAAGAACAAACACCATCGTAAATACAATCCATATTTTGGTTTATTTGTTTTTCCTTTGTACTTTAACTATTTGCACATCATTACAACACTATATAGACATAATATGACATTTGAAATGTCTTTATTATTTTGGAACTTCTGTGAGTGTAATGTTTACTGTTCATTTTTATTGTTTATTTAACTTTTGTTTAATATCTAGTTCACTTGCTTTGGCAATATGTTTCCCATGCCAATAAAGCCCCTTGAATTGAATTGAATTGAAAATGAGGTCAGAGATAGAGAGAGAAGTTTGTTATTCTCTGAACAGGTCTGGCAGTGACCCAGACTGAGTTGGAAACAGTCCTCTCAGGTTGACGACATGATCATATGATCATATAACCAAGTCTATCTGTTCTGCTTCTACTGGACAGTATCTCCATGACAACACTAGAGGCAGATATAAAGTAGTATGTTGTTTCACATCACATAGAAAATAGTGACTTAAATCATGACTTGAAGAGTGTGTTGCATGCAGAGACCTAAAGATACTGTCTGAGCTTTGGTGGTGAAGACTATGGCTGTTTGTAATGAAGAAATCAGTACTATTGAGTCAGTATCTATACTTTATACAGATGATTGCTGATGAACTATGTTTTTTTTTGCACATTTAGAAAGAATCTCCAAAAAACTTCAAAAGTGTTATTATTGCACGTATTGAAGGATTGGTAACAATCCAGTTCCGCTAACTCAGTGTCAGCACAAACCCATCACATTAACCACGTAGCTGCTGTTTCACTGCACGCACTCATATGTCTCTCTCTCTCTCTCTCTCTCTCTCTCTCTCTCGTTTGCGTGTTGTTGTGATATTCTACATGCCAGACTTGACTGGAGACTACAAGCCAAACATAGTGTTTGCGTACATGATTTGCATGCAGGGATCTTTTCTATCCTAGAACTTACAGCTGACTTGTGTCATCATTCACCACAGGAAAATGTTTTGTGAACAGTTCCTTTGGGCCTGCCACATTCCCTGTCTTAGGAGACGTGAGGAGACGTGAGGAGAAGCGTGGTATGAGGAGCGGGCTAATTGTTCCGGTGAAAAGAAACAATTTTACACATTCACACACTCTCTTTTTTAGAAAACGCCAACTCCAAACAACAGCATCTAAACAGTACGTGGGTGATGTGTGCTAGACTGAGTGGGCTGTTTCATGTCTCCCTCCCTCTCTTTCTCTCTCTCTCTCTCTCTCTCTCTCTCATTCTCTCTCTCGCTCTCTCTCTCTCTCGCTCTCTCTCTCTCTCTCTCTCGCTCTCTCTCTCTCGCTCTCGCTCTCTCTCTCTCTCTCTCTCTCTCTCTCTCTCTCGCTCTCGCTCTCTCTCTCTCTCTCTCTCTCTCTCTCTCTCTCTCTCTCTCTCTCTCTCTCTCTCTCTCTCTCTCTCTCTCTCTCTCTCTCTCTCTCTTCTCTCTCATCTTTCATTGTGCAGATACTGGTTAAGCAGTGGGTTGTGTGAGTGACAGCAGAGTGTAGGAGTTTTGGAAACACTGTAGTGGTTAGTGATAGTGATGGACTGGCGCTGAGAGAGGTGGGATTGACCCCGACACCTTTTCTCTCTACATACAGTACAATGCTTGTGAGCATGCACACTTAAAACCCCTACTGAGTATTAGCCTACCTCCCACTACTTTACAGCGGTGCACAATGTTCTGTACTTTGGAGTGCTACACTCTAAAGATAAAAGATTGTTGGAGTATCTTTTAGGCCGGGGTTCTTAAATTGAAAACTTTGGGGGAACCCCTATAAGTTCTTCAAAGAACCCCTTTTAACGGATCCTCAAATAACCTTTTGAACTACCCCCTTCATCCCCTATTATTAATAATAATAATACCCATAAAGAAATAACAACAATAACACAATATTTTAGTTGTCAGTGTTTATTAAGATTTGAGTGGCAAAGCAGAATTAAAACATCTAAATATGAGGTAACTTCCCAGCAGAGCCCCAAGTCCAATGGGTCTATCCCCTGACGTGTTGATGTTAATGTGTTGATGTTCTCTGTATCCATAGCCAGATTGATTTTGCAGTGCATGCTGATCAAACACGTGTCCTGTTATATTCATCAGAGGTGTAGGGAGGGTGAAGTTTGTGAATCCAACATTTTTTAATTATACAGATGATTAACAAAACATGCATGCGACAGCATTCATACCTTGGTTTTTGTGGTAAATGTGAATGAAAAAAAACTGTTTTGATAATGGTTTGATACACATACCTTGTCCATAATGTAGAGGCCTATGGGATATTCATTGAAGAGGTAAGGGAGAAGGATGGTAAATATGATCTACATAACATACCAATATCAAGTGTCTGTGTCTGTATACCTGCAGACACAGACACAAAAGTGAGCAATTCAGTCATTAGCACTCAATACAGCTAGCCTTCAATATATTCTTATAGCCTACATATTCTTACCTCTTTGTTGGTTGATATCCACTGAATTGTGTCCATTTTCAGTTTTAAAAAGATTTGCACAAATATGAAAAGATAGATGGTATCATCATAAAGCAATATAAATTTGGATCATACAAGGTACAAAACCTTCCTTAAATTGAGGAGATCTTAAAAGGTTTCAGTTAAGTGCCTGCAAGAAAACCCCAACAAACAAAGGAGGTTCCTCGATTAACCCCACCTCCTATGGGGTTCTTGGAAGAACCTCTTGTGGGCAATTTTCAGTGCCAAGAACCCTAAGGTTCTTTAAAGAATTTGAGAATCTTAGAAGAACCATGTTGTGTGACAACTTAAAGACATGCTCCGGTACTTTGTCAACTGGTAAACATGTTTAAATCTACCGTTTTGGGCATGATGTGTCAATGTGTAGTTCATACATGCATAATCTATGAGCAGAATTACTGTGTTACCTCAATTAGCCACAAAAGCCCTGGTTTGAAAGCAATGGTTTTTTGGAAGCTGTGCAGTGCCATTTTTCCTATATTTCCCCTAGCGAGCCAGCCAGCTAACGTTAGCTCGCTAGCTAAAAGTACACTTTAACTTGAAATGAAACCACTTTCTGTCAAAATTAGAAATGTTTAATATCTGAAAATGTAGCTTGCTAGACTATCTTACCCGTATACATCATGCATGGAGGGATTTTATCAGCAACCATCACTCCTGTGTTCCAATGGCACGTTGTGTTAGCTAATCCACGTTTATAATTTCAAAAGGCTAGTGACCCCAAACTTTTATTTTAAAAAAAATATGTAAAAAAAAAATGGTGTTCAAATGGCTCTCCTGTGAAGTAGTGACCCGCGACATACACCTAGTTTCCTGAAATGAGTCACATATGAAAGACATTACTAATCTATTGTTGATCATAACTGGCTTTTTGTTTATGTCGTTCTTCATGAAAACATTGATAACAAACATGTCATCGGGGACATTAGGGACATAGTGGATTGGTCACGGTTTGGTTAATGAGGAGGATTTAGGAACATGCTGTGATGATACATGCCCCCCTTCTACTTTATCCTTTCCTCCGTCACTCCATCCTTCCATCCCTCTATTGTTTCCCGGGGGAAATCACTCTCTTTTTATCCTCTGACGTCTTTCACTGTCTCAGTAGATAAATGTGTTAATCACATCAACGCACGCACACACACACATACTGTACACACAACACACTCTCTCTCTCTTTCTCTCTCTCTTTCTCTCTTTACTCCATGCAACCCAGATGATCTCATTCTCACTTCAATTAGCTTTTTTGAAACCTTTTCCAAGCACTGTGTTTCAGTTTGAAACCTTATCTAAGCACTATGTTTCAGTTTGGAACCTTATCCAAGCACTATGTTTCAGTTTGGAACCTTATCCAAGCACTGTGTTTTAGTGAAACCTTATCCAAGCACTATGTTTCATTTTGAAACTTTTTCCAAGCTCTGGGTTTAAGTTTGAAACATTATCCCAGCTTTGCATTTCAGTTTGGGTGAATGACAACGAGACACGCTGCCCGATGAGGGAAAGAATGCTGTGTGGACAGTAGATCAGTGTTGTCATATACACAGAGCCCTTAAAACATGAATGTCATCAAAACAACTTCGACAACCACTGAAAATAGATCTGAAGGAAGTTCGTATTTGTCTGTTTAAATGTTCCATTCTTGTAGTGTATTTTGAGGACATTATTTTTCCTATTCTCTGCCAGAGGATTCTTAGTGAATGTTATATATTTACTGGAGTGTGTCCAGTGGCCATATTTAACCAGATAAAACAGCAAATAAATACTGTGTACTCGGAAATGCGGACACTGAATTGCATTACCCATGACAAAGCTTTTACTACTGGCTTAAGATATTTCAAATACAACGCAAACATGTAACTGCCAAAATAAAGGAAACACCAACATAAAGTGTCTTAATGGGGTGTTGGGCCACAACGAACCAGAACAGCTTCAATGCACCTTGTCATAGATTCTACAAGTATCTGGAACTCTATTGGAGGGATGCGACACCATTCCTCCATGAGAAACACTGTCTCAAGCGCCAGAGTCTCCATAAGTGTTCAATTGGGTTGAGATCTGGTGACACACACACCCTTTAAACCCCGTATGCTCCTTTGCGACCCCTCTTTCCAAGTCACTGAGATTTCTTCTTCTAGCCATGGGCAACTGGGCATTTTTATACATTACCCTAAGCATGATGGAATGTTTGTTGCTTAACCCTTCAAATGAGTCGATTCGGCTATTTCAGCTACACCCGTTACTGACAGTTGTATAAAATCGAACACACAGCCATGCAGTCTCCATAGACAAACATTGGCAGTAGAATGTGACTTTCAACGTGGCACCTTCATAGGATGTTACCTTTCCAACAAGTCAGTTCGTCAAGCTAAGTACTGTTATTGTGAAGTGGAAACGTCTAGGAGCAATGACGGTTGAGCCGCGAAGTGGTAGGCCACACAAGCTCACAGAATGGGACCGAGTGCTGAAGCGCGTAGTGCATACAAATCGTCTGTCCTCGGTTGCAACATTCACTACCGAGCTCGAAATTGCCTCTGGAAGCAACGTCAGCACAAGAGCTGTTCATCGGGAGCTTCATGAAATGGGTTTCCATGGTGGAGCAGCCGCACACAAGCCTGACCTCAACCACATCAAACACCTTTGTGACGAATTGGAACGCCGACTGCGAGCCAGGCCTAATCGCCCAACATCAGTGCCCGACCTCACTAATGCTCTTGTGGCTGAATGGAAGCAAGTCCCTGCAGCAATGTTCCAAAATGTAGTGGAAAGACTTCCCAAAAGAGAGGAGACTGTTATTACAGAAAAGGGGGGACCAACTCCATATTAATGCCCATGATTTTGGAATGAGATGTTTGACGAGCATCTCATGGCCATGTAGTGTACTTTGTATCCCTCATTTACTCAAGTGTTTTGTTTAGTTTGGCAGTTATCTGTATGTTCCATTTCACAGGCTAAACTCTAAACTCCCCCTAACAGAGACTGATGCTAAACTCTAAACTCCCCCTAACAGAGACTGATGCTAAACTCTAAACTCCCCCTAACAGAGACTGATGCTAAACTCTAAACTCCCCCTAACAGAGACTGATGCTAAGCAGAGAGCAATAACAACATTTCATGCAGACTATTTCTTCACTGATATATTCCTTCTCTCCCAGGGTTTGGAGTTGGTCCCCCCCTTTGCTGCTATTACAGTCTCCACTCTTTTTGAAGGTTTTCCACTAGATGTTGGAACACTGCTGCAGCGACTTGCTTCCATTCAGCCACAAGAGCATTGGTGAGGTTGGGCACTGATGTTTGGTGCTGGAGTAGCCACACACACACACACACACACACACACACACACACACACACACACACAGCTCCTTGTGAGTAATCCCCCTCACCCCCCTTCTGTACCTGCCTCCTACCTACAGCACCATATTAAGCTATTGTTTACTGTAGTATGACAATGAATCTTTGCCTTTTATTTAGATTGCTGCACTATGTCAGACAATGCTACGGAGAGTACGTCCGAACAGCGAAGGGATAAACAGAGATAAAATTTAACTAGCTAGACTGTCGCTCCATCTGTTGGAGGCTTGAAACACTCAAAACACACCGTAGTACAGACCTTTTCATACAGTACAGCTGTTTTATTTGATTATTGTTTTGAGACTATTTCTGTAACGAAAAACACTATAGTAGTTAAATAAATTGTTATTATTATTATTATTATTATTATGTCGGAAATAAAAGTAGTTCAGTGTTTACTTCCCAGACAGTTATTCATGAAATCAGATGCATTAGTACTCTGAGTTATTCCACGTACATAATGATTCTGATATTGAAAGACAACCGACATAAGAAGAGCTGAGATACACAAGACAAAGAGCAGATTAAGAGTGAGATCATTGACAAGGTGGAGCTGAATGTTTTGACTTTTGAATACTTTCAAAAATCCTTCCTTCCTTCCTCTTTTCACTCGTGGGATATGACTAGTTTCACAGACACCAGGCCAAGCCTATTCCTGGTCTAAAGAGCACTATCTCAGGGATTCTCCATTAAGTATGACACAGTATTATTGGTCTAAAGAGCACTTTGAAAAGGGATTCTCCATACAGTATTCCTGGTCTAAAGAGCACTTTCAAAAGGGATTCTCCATTAAGTATGACACAGTATTCCTGGTCTAAAGAGCACTTGGCCCCAAGGGTCACTTCCCACTGTATTCCTTACTACTCTCAAGCCAGTTCTGTACATCAGAGAGGAGGGAAATGGCTCCTGTTGAGATGCGATGACAGGAGAGTGAAGTTAATGCAGCTCATTCATTATTCAACCCGCTGATGAGTACTGCTGACTTCTCATCACTCTCTGTGTGTGTGTGTGTGTGTGTGTGTGTGTGTGTGTGTGTGTGTGTGTGTGTGTCATCACTGATGCTTCTGGCAAGTCAACAAAGCCTCCATTAGCTCCCCAGGTCTTCACAATAAGAGTGCTAGGACTTATTTCTTTAGTTTATGGCTGCCTTTCTGTTTCACTGAATTAGAGATAAAAGCCATAGTTTTTACTTAAGTAACATTTCCAACAGTCCTTTATATCCAATTATACACTTTTTATAATTTCCTTTGAAATATTTAACTGAAGATAATCAACACTAAAAGGCTTTGAGGTCTGTTCAATGTTTAGTACCCGGTAGGGGAAATATAGAACGTGACTCACTGTTGCTTATGGGAAGTTTTCAACAGACATCTTTACATGTTTTGACTACACTACAGTATACATCATATTTCTTATCAACCAGAATATCTTATCTGTATAACTTGAGTTTAAAGCTATCCAGTGTTTGTGAAAATGTGCTGTTGTAATAATCAGCTCTCCACTCATACATACAAGCAGAGCTATACAGACAGCTATACTATTCAAACACCTGACCCAGCTTTTTCCTGCAATCTAGAACCATAATCATTATGCTTGACTCTATTTAAAAAATATTGTTGTTTTTCTGCATATCTAAGCTCTTCTGTCTGTATCCTCCTGAATGGTGGTTATTTCTTTATTAAAGAAAGGAAATATGCTTCTCTGCTAACGTCTGGGTAAATGATTGAAAGGAATGGGAGTCTTATTCAGTGTATTTAATAATTGCTTGCTTTTCTAAAGTCCATCAATCTTGCCAGCAGGGATGCCAGCTAAGATAGTTAGACAAGCTCCACTAACTTCAATAGCCTGAAATGTCTTCTTGGTAGCTAGTTATGACATTGGGAGATTGGGAACCTTTCTCGGCTAGTGTATGTAAACTTCTGACCCACTGGAATTGTGATATAGTGAATTATAAGTGAAATAATCTGTCTGTAAACAATTTTTGGAAGAAGTACTTGTGTCATGCACAAAGTAGATGTCCTAACCGACTTGCCAAAATTATAGTTTGTTAACATGAAATCTGTGGAGTGGTTGAAAAATGAGTTTTAATGACTTCAACCTAAGTGTATGTAAACTTTTGACTTCAACTGTAGATAGATAGATAGATAGATAGGTAGGTAGGTAGGTAGGTAGGTAGGTAGGTAGGTAGGTAGGTAGGTAGGTAGGTAGGTAGGTAGGTAGGTAGGTAGGTAGGTAGGTGTAGGTAGGTAGGTAGGTAGGTAGGTAGGTAGGTAGGTAGGTAGATAGATAGATAGATAGATAGATAGATAGATAGATAGATAGATAGATAGATAGATAGATAGATAGATAGATAGATAGATAGATAGATAGATAGATAGATAGATAGATAGATAGATAGATAGATAGATAGATAGATAGATAGATAGATAGATAGATAGATATTTTATTGATCCCATCTTGGTCGAGGTATGCACCCTCTCGTGACTGATATGATATATGTGAGGGTAATAATAGTTTACTTAATATACAGTCTGGTTAAATGAACAGGTAAGTGAATATTTGCATTGTTAAATTAACTGTACAGGTAAATGACAGGAAGAGACATTTAAATAGCCAAATGTGCGTATGATATAATTTAGGGTAATAATAATAATTCCCTTAAAATACAGTCCTTAGTACAGGGTTTAATTACAGATAAATGCACGTATTGCACATTCAATATACTATATGCAATGAAAATAGATACTACTGACAGGATACTAATATGCATTCCTGAGTGAATGACTACGTAAGTTAAGTCCAAGAATTACTTAAAATATTGCATGTGATATGATATAACAACTGTATATGAATATGTATATAAAGTCCTGAACGAATGAGTGCTGAATGAATAAGTCCTGAGTGAATGAGTGATTACAGACCAGAGTTACTCACGGATGGATGCCTAATTGTTACACTAGGTCCTAGCACCCCAACAGTTCCAGATCTATGTTGCCGACGGCACGGCACCCCGGTGAGGCATTAAATATTCTAATAGCCGCCGGTAGGAAGGACCTCCTGTAGCGCTCTCTGGCACACCGTGGTGGGATCAGTCTGTGACTGAAAGTGCTCCTCTGCATCATAACCATGGCATGCAGAGGGTGGGTGAAGTTGTCCATGATGGCCAGCAGTTTGGCCAGAATCTGTCTCTCCGCCACCTCCTCTAGAGTGTCAAGGCTAATCCCCAGAACAGAGCTAGCCTTCCTGATCAGCTTATTTACCCGAGAAGCATCACCAGCCTTTATGTTGGCACCCCAGCACACCACTGCAAAAAATATGTAGAAATGATGTAGTAATTTACAGCACACGTTGAAGAACCTGAGCCTCCTCAGAAAATAGAGTCGGCTCTGGCCCTATTTGTACAGGGCCCCGGTGTTACCAGCCCATTCCAGCCTGTTGTCCATATGGACTCCCAGGAACTTGTATGACCCAACCATTTCCACATCCATCCCCTGTATAGGAACTGCAGTCGGTTGGGTCTTGGTTCTCCTGAAGTCCACCATACTACTAGCTAGCTTGTAGTATTACAGAGTAACAACAAGCATTTATTTTTATACAGTGTCTTCAGAACGTATTCATACTCATTGAATTTTTCCACATTTTGTTGTGTTAGAGCCTGAATTCAGCCTGAATTTTCTTAACTATCTACACACAATACTCCATAATGACAAAGTTAAAACATGTTTTTAGACATTTTTGCCAATGTATTAAAAATGAAATATATAAATATCCAATTTACATAACTATTCACACCCATGGCCAGGTCGCAGTTGCAAAGGAGAACTTGTTCTCAACTGACCTACCTGGTTAAATAAAGGTGAAATAAATAACAAAAAATGGGTAGAAGCACCTTCGATAGCGATTACAGATGTGAGTCTTTCTGGGAGAGAGCTCTGGAAGGTTTAATATCTGTTTTGTGGCGGGCTCTGGAAGGTTTTATACAGTATCTGTTTTAAAGAGTGCTTTGCAATAATTTTTGCCCGTTTTAAAGATGGCTTTGAAAGGTTTTGTATCTGTTTTGTGGAGGGCTCTGGAAGGTTTTATATCTGTTTTGTGGAGGGCTCTGGAAGGTTTTATATCTGTTTTGTGCAGGGCTCTGGAAGGTTTTATATCTGTTTCATGGAGGGTTTTGGAAATGTGTATATCTGTTTTGTTTATGGCTCTGGAATGTTTTATGCTTGCTTAAAGCTGGCTCTGGAAGGTTTTTTATCTGTTTTGTGGAGGACTCCAGACCAAAGTACAAATTCCAACTACTCTAATGTCCATTGCTCATGTTTCTTGGCCCAATCAAGTTTCTTCTTCTTATTGGTGTTTTTTAGTAGTGGTTTCTTTGCACCAATTTGACCACGGAGGCCTGATTCACACAGTCTCCTCTGAACAGTTGATGTTGAGATGTGTCTGTTACTTAAACTCTGTGAAGCATTTATCTGGGGTTCAATTTCTGAGGCTGGTAACTCTAATGAACTTATCCTCTGCTGCAGAGGGATTTCTGGGTCTTCCATCATAGTGCTTGACTGCACTTGAAGAATCTTTCAAAGTTCGAGTTAGAGAATGCCAAGAGTGTGCAAAGCTGTCATCAAGGCAAAGTGTGGCTATTTGAAGAATCTCAAATATAACATATATTTAGAGTTGTTAAACACTTTTTTGGTTACTACATGATTCCATATGTGTTATTTCATATGTTTGATGTCTTATACAATGTAGAAAATAGCAAAAATAAAGAAAAACCCTTGAATGAGTAGGTGTTCTAAAAGTTGACAAGTAGTGTACGTGTAGGTACATTATGTACGGCAGTGGGAGCAAGTCCATGTAATGCTTTGAAATTAAAACCTTGAAATTAGCACTAGCCTTAACAGGAAGTCAGAGGCTAGTAATATGATCACATTTTTTGTTCTAGTCAAAACATCTAACATTGGAGAATAGGGGCTGAGTGGAGGGTAACACAGGTGTTTTATGAAGAGATGGTTTATGAGTCTGGTTTCAAATTTGATAACATTTTTACAGTCTTATGGTTTGGGGGTGGAAGCTGTTCAGAAGCCTTTTGGACCTAGACTTGGCGCTCTGGTACCACTTGCCGTGTGGTAGCAGAGAGAACAGCGTTGTTGTGCATGTCTGTCTTGGTGTGTTTGGACCATGATAGTTAGTTGGTGATGTGGACACCAAAGAACATGAATCTCTCAACCAGTCAAATGTAATTATAAATCCCTTTTTACATCAGCCGATGTCACAAAGTGCTATACAGAAACCCAGCCTAAAACCCCAAACAGCAAGCAATGCAGATGTAGAAGCACGGTGGCTCCCTAGAAAGGCAAAAACCTAGGAAGAAACCTAGAGAGGAACCAGGCTCTGAGGGGTGGCCAGTCCTCTTCTGGCTGTGCCGGGTGGAGATTATAACAATTCATGGCCATTAAGGCCAGTTCTTTCTCCAAGATGTTCAAACGTTCATAAATGACCAGCAGGGTCAAATAATAATCATAGTAGTTGTAGAGGTAACAGGTAAATACATCAGGAGTGAATGTCACTTGGCTTTTCATAGCCATTTAGATGCGGTAGAGAGCGCATGTGCGGTAGAGAGAGAGCGAGAGAGAGAGATGAAAACAGCAGGTCTGGGACAAGGTGGCATGTCCAATGAACAGGTCAGGGTTCTATAACCGCAGGCAGAAGAGTTGAAACCGGTGCAGCAGCGTGACCAGGTGGACTGGGGACAGCTAGGAGTCATCAGGGCAGGTGGTCTTAAAGCATGGTCCTAAGGGCATGGAAAGCACCAGTAAGCCAGTGACTCAGCCCCCGTAATAGGGTCAGAGGCAGAGAATCCCAATGGAGAGACGGGAACCGGCCAGGCAGAGACAGCAAGGGTGGTTCGTCGCTCCAGTGCCTTGTCGTTCACCCTTGCACTCCTGGGCCAGACTACACTCAATCATAGGACCTACTGAAGAGATGAGTCTTCAGTAAAGACTTAAAGGTTGAGACGGAGTCTGCGTCTCTCACATGGATAGGCAGACCATTCCATAAAAATTTAGCTCTATAGGAGAAAGCCCTGCCTCCAGCTGTTTGCTTAGAAATTCTAGGGACAATAAGGAGGCCTGAGTCTTGTGACTGGAGCATACATGTAGGTATGTACGGCAGGACCAAATCTGAGAGATAAGTAGGAGCAAGCCCATGTAATGCCTTGTAGGTTAGCAGTAAAACCTTGAAATCAGCCCTAGCCTTAACAGGAAGCCAGTGTAGAGAGGCTAGCACGGGAGTAATATGATCACATTATTTTGTTCTAGTCAAGATTCTAGCAGCTGTGTTTAGCACTCATTGAAGTTTATTTAGTGCTTTATCCGGGTTGCCGGAGAGTAGAGCATTGCAGTAATTTAATCTAGAAGTGACAAAAACATGGATTAGCTTTTCTGCATCATTTCTGGTCAGATTTTTGCAATGTTACGAAGATGGAAAAAAGCTGTCCTTGAAATATTCTTGATATGTTCGTTAAAAAATAGATCAGGGTCCAGAGTAACGCCGAGGTCCTTCACAGTTTTGTGGGGGACGACTGTACAACCATCAAGATTAATTGTCAGATCCAAAAGCAGATCTCTTTGTTTCTTGGGACCTAGAACTAGCATCTCTGTTTTGTCAGAATTTAAAAGTAAAAAAATTGCCTTCCTTATGTCTGAAACAGAGGCTTCCAGGGCAGGTAATTTTGAGGCATCACCATGTTTCATCAAAATGTACAGCTGTGTGTCGTCCGCATAGTAATGGAAGTTAACATTATGTTTCCGAATGACCAAGAGGTAAAATATATAGTGAAAACAATAGTGGCCCTAAAACGGAACCTTAAAGAACACCGAAACATACAATTGATTTGTCAGAGGACAAACCATCCATGGAGACTAACTGATATCTCTCCGACAGATAACATCTAAACCAGGCAAGAACTTGTCCGTGTAGACCAATTAAGGTTTCCAATCTCTCCAAAAGAATATGGTGATCGATGGTGTCAAAAGCAGCACTAAGGTCTAGGAGCACGAGGACAGATGCAGAGCCTTGGTCTGACGCCATTAAAAGGTAATTTACCACTTTCACGAGTGCAGTCTCAGTGCTCTGATAGGGTCTAAAACCAAAGTGTTTCGTATACATTATTTGTCTTCAGGAAGGCAGTGAGTTGCTCCGCAACAGCTTTTTTAATGATTTTTGGGAGAAATGGGAGATTTGATATAGGCTGATAGTTTTTTTACATTTTCTGGGTCAAGGCTTGGCTTTTTTAAGAGAGGCTATATTACTGCCACTTTTAGAGAGTTTGGTACACATCCGGTGGATAGGGAGCCATTTATTATGTTCAGCATAGGAGGGCCAAGCACAGGAAGTAGTTCTTTCAGTAGTTTAGTTGGAATAGGGTCCAGTATGCAGGTTGTCAAGAGATATAGGTCCTGGCAGTTCTGTGCAGACTCAGGAAATACGCAGATTCAAAGAGGAGTCCGTAATTTGCTTTCTAATGATAATGATCTTTTCGTTGAAGAGGTTCATGAATTCATCCCTGCTGAAGTGAAAGGCATCCTCTCTTGGGGAATGCCACTTTTTAGTTAGCTTTGCAACAGTATCAAATGGAGATTATTCTTATTCTCCTCAATTAGGTTGGAAAAATAGGCTGATCGAGCAGCAGTGAGGACTTTTCGATATTGCACTTTCTTTCCAAGCTAGTAGGAAGACTTCCAGTTTGGTGGAGCGCCATTTCCGTTCCAGTTTTCTGGAAGCTTGCTTCAAAGCTCAGGTATTTTCTGTGTACCAGGGAGCTAGTTCCTTTTGGCAAATGTTTTTTGATTTTAGGGGTGCGACTACATCTAGGGTATTATGCAAGGTTAAATTTAGATCCTCAGTTTGATCGTTAACTGATTTTTGTACTCCGACGTCCTTGGATAGGTGGAGGGAGTCTGCAAGGGCATCTAGGAATCTTTGGGTTGTCCGAGAATTTATAGCACGGCTTTTGATGATCCTTGGTTGGGCTCTAAGCAAATTATTTGTTGCGATTGCAAACAAAATAAAATGGTAGTCCGATAGTCCAGGATTATGAGGAAAAACATTTAGATCCACAATATTTATTCCACGGGACAGAACTAGATCCAGGGTATGACTGTGGCAATGAGTAGGTCCGGAGACATGTTGGTCAAAACCCACTGAGTCGATGATGGCGCCGAAAGCCTTTTGTGGTGGATCTGTGGACTTTCCCATGTGAATGTTAAAGTCGCCAAAATTCCAAAATATATAATTGCGTTAATAAAGCTGCATACAAACATGGTCTCTTTTTTGTTTTCTTGAGTAAGGCAGCTCCAAAATGCAGGTGTTTCAGCCTAGCTTGAAAATTCAAACCCCTTGGGTGCTGCCATAGAGTTACATTAGAAGTGCCCATCCAAGAAGGCTCAAGGTCATTGGCCACAGATAAAATGACGTCAAATCACTGGCAAATCCTTTTTAATCCTTTAGATAAAACGTATCGGTGCTCATCGGCCATTGGACATAAACATTACACAACAAGTTGGAAATCGCTAATTAAACAATGAGTGGTTTGGAAGGATTCAGTGGCTAACTGCAAGCATTGCAAAGCAATCACTAGCCTGCTATTCAGTGGAGTGGCTGTGTGGTCCCAAGTCTAGGACTAAGGGTCTCTTTTCCAAGCTTAAAATGACAAACATTCAACATTGGCCATCCTGTCAATGAAGCATGATTTGTGCCGCGCTCAAAACTGTTAATCAGAAATGCAAAATCTGACTTTAGTGAGTTCAAGACAACTGAGAACTCTGGAAAAAAAGAGCTACCACTGGGAAAATATGTTTTGAACGGTCATCCAACTCGGAATTGTAATTCTGGAACTCTGGCCTCTTGCTAGAGCTATGACCGGAAAATCCCAGTTGTCTTGAAAAAAACATACTTTGATGACAAAGTTTGATGAGAACATTTGCCCACGAAGGACCACCGCGCTACCTTCCTGTTCAAGTCATTACAGCACATCAAGGTGAGTCCAAAAATGTCTTATATGCTGCTGCATAAATGATGTAATATGCCAGGGAGATACGTATACTGTAGCTAAGAAAGTAATACTAAGTGTATGTTGTGTAGTAAGCTGTTAGTAGCCCATGTGCCTTATTTTCACCTCTTAATTTCGCCTACTATTCTGACTCGGTGGTGCACATGTAGCCTATAACCTGGAGTCCACTGTTCTAGGAGTCCACTGTTCTAGGAGTCCACTGTTCTGGGAGTTGTGATAATTGTGTTATTTGCTCTATAAGCTGTTAGTTCATATGCCATGCCGTGATATATAGGCCTAAAATCTGAGACAGTAAGACACAGTGGCAGAGTAAATTCACCCACACCTTTGTTTCATCACAAAACCGGAGAGCAACATCTGTCCGGTGAAGTCCACAAAGCATATTGCATGTAACAGTTACATGACCTACAAGCATTTCGCTACACTCGCAATAACATCTGCTAGATATGTGTATGTGACTAATAAAATTTGATTTGATGTGACGCATTGGTCAAGCAAGTCAATGTTTACGTCATTTTCGGACTACTAAACAGCTATTGATTTCAGACCATGGAGAGTTACCGCAAGTCGCAAAGGAAACAGGAGCTGGCTCCACTATTCCAGCACCATTTCAACATTTGAACATCATGAAATCACCTTTGCTTAGTCTAATACAGTGACAACTAAAAGACACCAAAAACAACTTAGTCCAATCAACGTGAGCTAAATATGATGTGGCTGTCCATGGTTCTGATTTGTGTATGTGTATGTGTATGTGTGTTCACAGTTGAGCTTACTCTGTTTAGCTCAAATCTGATTGGCTATTATTTTATGCTTGTTTTGTCAGATGCTCACTAGCTTCCCTTGCATTCAATGCTACGGGTGGCAGGTAGCAGGTAGCCTAGCGATTAGAGCATTGGGCCAGTAACCCGAAAGGTCGCTGGTTTGAATACCTGAGCCGACGAGGTGAAAAACCTGCTGATGTGTCCTTGAGCAGGACACTTAACCCTAATTTGTTCCAGGGGCTGACCCTGTAGGTAGGCTGTCATTGTAAATAAGAATTTGTTCTTAACTGACTTGCCTAGTTAAATAAAGGTTAAATAAAAAATACAAAAAATATGGGCGGCAACAATGTCATACTCTTTATGACCAGACAGCATCAGATAGATGGCCAGCACATACAGAGACATAGGGGCACTGTTTCACCCGCTCTGGTGCTTTCAGCCTCTTACGAATTGAAGGAAAATGGCAAGAATCTTGTAAGCTAACAGGCGGGCCACAAACAGGCAAATAACGGCGCAGTACAACAGTGGTGAGCAGAACGGCATCTCAGAACGCACAACTCATCCGTCCTTGTCACGGATGGACTATTGCAGCAGACGACCACACCGGGTTCCATTCCTATCAGCTAAAAACAAGAAGAAGTGGCTCCAGTAGGCACGCGATCACCAACACTGGACAATTGAAGAGTGGACACCTGCTCCGATGAATCCCGGTTCCTGTTGTGTCATGCTGATGGCAGAGTCAGGATTTGGCTGCATCCTGCCTGGTGTCAGGCTGGTGGCTGTGGTGTAATGGTGTGGGTAATGTTTTCTTGGCACACGTTAGGTCCCTTGATACCAATTGAGCAACACTTCCATTCTGGAGGCAAAGAGGGGGTCCGACCCGGTACTAGATGGGTGTAAACTGGCCATGAGTGTATATTGTGCAGTACTTTTGAACAGAGCCCATGGTCAAAAGTAGTGCACTATGTAGGGAATAGGGTGCTATTTGGGACGCAACACTAATCATCTAAACCCACTGTGATCTCCCTTCATTCTCTCCATCCGCTCTCTCTATGACCCCTGTAACTTCCTCTCTGTAGGAGTGTTCCTGTAATGGCTGCCTGTAACTTCCTCTCTGTAGGAGTGTTCCTGTAATGGCCGGCCTGTGCTATGTCGGTCAGAGCAAAGTATTCCAGGCGTGTAGATAGTGGGTTGATATTGGAGGCCAGCAGCACAGGACCAGTGGAGCAGCTCTCTCTAACTGGCAGCCAGGGACAGGACCAGGGCCAGGGTGGTTCTGCACTGGGCTAATTATATCTACAGGGAGGGGGAAATCAAGATAGGTTATTTCCATCTGCTGAAAGGCCCTAGGAGAGAGAGAAAAGAGAGAGTGAGAGAGAGAGAGAGAGAGAGAGAGAGAGGCTGAGACTGGAATGCATCGTTCAATGTGCATCGTAGATCATAGTGGAAAGCATGTTTCACCAGTAACATATCATGAACAGAGGAATGTGTGAATGACAGATAGTCGCTGCTAACGTGACGTGTTGCAATTAGGTGACCTCTATTCTACTTAACCATTAGACAGTAGCATAGTTTAAGACTGTAAGCAAACGTACTTCTTCTGGAAGATATATAAAGTGTCATCATTACTGACCAAACAGAAGTTAGCATTCCTGATATGACACAGTATTTCACAGACCTGTTACAGCCTCACTTCTTCTGGCTATATAGACGCTATCTGATGTCTATGTCGGTCAGACAGTAGATCATATCTTAGGGCTTGTTTTTACTTCATTTTTTTATTTAACTAGGCAAATTTAAGAACAAATTCTTATTTACAATGACAGCCTACCCCAGCCAAACCCTCCCTTAACCCGGACAACGCTGGGCCAATTGCGGGCCGCCCTATGGGACTCCCGATCACGGCCAGGGTCTGTAGGGATTCCTCTAGCACTGAGATGCAGTGCCTTAGACCGCTGCGCTTCTCAGTAGCTTCCACACTACTATGTCCCATACCTCACCTATCAGCCTGGGGTCTATTGTAGGTTCAGGAAGGGGATGCTGGATTTCCTTTGGTCTCCAACCAGACAGGAAGCAATTTTTCCCGGCCTTGGGTGTGTGTGTGCCGTTAGCTGTTAAAACGTGTGTGTGTGTGTGTGTGTGTGTGTGTGTGTGTGTGGTAGAGACCCGTGGTGTCACAGTGAGGGACAGGGAACTAACTCTGGACTGGAGGAAATCTGATCATAGAAGAGTTGATGAGAAAACAGTGAGGGTGAACAACTGTCCCTCAACCTATCAGATCAGACCATGGCCCCTACTTCCCTCAACCTATCAGATCAGACCGTGGCCCCTACTTCCCTCAACCTTTAAGATCAGACCACGGCCCCTACTTCCCTCAACCTATCAGATCAGACCACGGCCCCTACTTCCCTCAACCTATCAGATCAGAGTACAATACAGGACTGGGAGGGAGTGGGCAGGCTTATGTAAAGGGGAAGCAAACGCACGCACACACACACACACACACACACAGACTCACACACACCCACTCTAACACACACACACTTTCTCTCTCACACACACACACACACACACTCTCTCACACACACACTCTAACACTCTCTCTTTCTTTCTCTCTCTCACAAACACTCACACACACACACACACACACTCACTCACTCACTCACTCACACAAACTTCTATGCCCTGATTTAATCTGAGCTTTGCGTTGACCTCCTATTAGGGTACTAGTTTCTAAAGCTGTAGAATGTAACTCGTAGAGGCAGGGGAACTAGACTCTAAAGCTGTAGAATGTAACTCGTAGAGGCAGGGGAACTAGTCTCTAAAGCTGTAGAATGTAACCCGTAGAGGCAGGGGAACTAGTCTCTAAAGCTGTAGAATGTAACCCGTAGAGGACAGGGGAACTAGTCTCTAAAGATGTAGAATGTAACCCGTAGAGGGCAGGGGAACTAGTCTCTAAAGCTGTAGAATGTAAAACGTAGAGGCAGGGGAACTAGTCTCTAAAGCTGTAGAATGTAACCCGTAGAGGACAGGGGAACTAGTCTCTAAAGATGTAGAATGTAACCCGTAGAGGGCAGGGGAACTAGTCTCTAAAGATGTAGAATGTAACCCGTAGAGGCAGTATCCTATTGCAGTTCTAATGGGTTACATCCTGAGGACGGGCAGGGGAACAATCGGATTTATATCACATATATATTGGGGAACAGGGACAGACTGTGGTCAGTAGGTTTGAGCGTGGCAATTTGAATGTCGTGTAAAGTGACCCCTGGAAGGCGTAGTTTACAGATGTGTGGAAGGTGTAGTTTAAAGGTGTGTGGAAAACGTGGTTTACAGGTGTGTGGAAGGCGTGGTTTACAGGTGTGTGGAAGGCGTAGTTTACAGGTGTTTTCAGTTCATTGTCTGTCTGTCACACACCTAGACAGACACGTTGGCAGATATGTAGAGAACTCATGTAAAGAA
>CM042384.1:26411432-26531432 GCA_023634145.1 Thymallus thymallus
AGAGAGAGAGAGAGAGAGAGAGAGAGAGGGTGAGGAGAGAGAGAGAGAGGGGAGAGAGAGAGAGATAGGGTGAGAGAGAGGGTGAGAGGGGGTGAGAGAGAGGGTGAGAGAGAGAGAGAGATGAGAGAGAGAGAGGGTGAGAGAGAGAGAGAGAGAGAGAAGAGAGAGAGAGAGAGAGAGAGAGAGAGAGAGAGAGAGAGAGAGAGAGAGAAGAGAGAGAGGTGAGAGAGAGAGGAGAGAGAGAGAGAGAGGGTGAGAGGGAGGAGGTGAGAGAGGGTGAGAGAGAGAGAGAGAGAGAGGGGTGAGAGAGAGAGAGGAGAGAGAGAGAGAGAGAGGAGAGAGAGGAGAGAGAGAGAGAGAGAGAGATCGAGTAAATCGATCACTTTAGGCACACAGGAGGTAGATACAATAT
Organism: Thymallus thymallus; assembly: GCA_023634145.1. Lineage (NCBI taxonomy): Eukaryota > Metazoa > Chordata > Actinopteri > Salmoniformes > Salmonidae > Thymallus > Thymallus thymallus. Next base: position 26,411,845 of record CM042384.1, read on the forward strand.
CTTCCCCAAAGGTCTTCCACCACAGGAGCTAGCAGTAACAGATACTGGTAATCCCAGTGCTCTGATGTAACTCTCCCCCCCGACCACAGTAACAGATACTGGTAATCCCAGTGCTCTGATATAACTCTCCCCCCCGACCACAGTAACAGCTAGTGGTAATCCCAGTGCTCTGCTGTAACTCTCCCCCCACCACAGTAACAGATACTGGTAATACCAGTGCTCTGCTGTATCTCTCCCCCCCGACCACAGTAACAGATACTGGTAATCCCAGTGCTCTGCTGTAACTCCCCCCCCCCCCACCCACAGTAACAGCTAGTGGTAATCCCAGTGCTCTGCTGTAACTCTCCCCCCAACCACAGTAACAGATACTGGTAATCCCAGTGCTCTGCTGTAACTCTCCCCCCGACCACAGTAACAGCTAGTGGTAATCCCAGTGCTCTGCTGTAACTCTTCCCCCCCACCACAGTAACAGATACTGGTAATCCCAGTGCTCTGCTGTAACTCTCCCCCCCCACCACAGTAACAGCTAGTGGTAATCCCAGTGCTCTGCTGTAACTCTCCCCCCGACCACAGTAACAGATACTGGTAATCCCAGTGCTCTGCTGTAACTCTCCCCCCGACCACAGTAACAGCTAGTGGTAATCCCAGTGCTCTGCTGTAACTCTCCCCCCACCACAGTAACAGATACTGGTAATCCCAGTGCTCTGCTGTAACTCTCCCCCCCACCACAGTAACAGCTAGTGGTAATCCCAGTGCTCTGCTGTAACTCTCCCCCCCACCACAGTAACAGCTAGTGGTAATCCCAGTGCTCTGCAGTAACTCTCCCCCCGACCACAGTAACATTTAGTGGTAATCCCAGTGCTCTGCTGTAACTCTCCCCCCACCACAGTAACAGATACTGGTAATCCCAGTGCTCTGCTGTAACTCTCCCCCCACCACAGTAACAGATACTGGTAATCCCAGTGCTCTGCTGTAACTCTCCCCCCCACCACAGTATCAGCTAGTGGTAATCCCAGTGCTCTGCAGTAACTCTCCCCCCCACCACAGTAACAGCTAGTGGTAATCCCAGTGCTCTGCTGTAACTCTCCCCCCCACCACAGTAACAGCTAGTGGTAATCCCAGTGCTCTGCTGTAACTCTCCCCCCACCACAGTAACAGATACTGGTAATCCCAGTGCTCTGCTGTATCTCTCCCCCCGACCACAGTAACAGATACTGGTAATCCCAGTGCTCTGCTGTAACTCTCTCCCCCCGACCACAGTAACAGCTAGTGGTAATCCCAGTGCTCTGCTGTAACTCTCCCCCCGACCACAGTAACAGCTAGTGGTAATCCCAGTGCTCTGCTGTAACTCTCCCCCCGACCACAGTAACAGCTAGTGTTAATCCCAGTGCTCTGCTGTAACTCTCACCCCACCACAGTAACAGATACTGGTAATCCCAGTGCTCTGCTGTAACTCTCCCCCCCCACCACAGTAACAGCTAGTGGTAATCCCAGTGCTCTGCTGTAACTCTCCCCCCACCACAGTAACAGATACTGGTAATCCCAGTGCTCTGCTGTATCTCTCCCCCCGACCACAGTAACAGATACTGGTAATCCCAGTGCTCTGCTGTAAACTCTCCCCCCCACCACAGTAACAGCTAGTGGTAATCCCAGTGCTCTGCTGTAACTCTCCCCCCACCACAGTAACAGATACTGGTAATCCCAGTGCTCTGCTGTAACTCTCCCCCCCCCCACCACAGTAACAGCTAGTGGTAATCCCAGTGCTCTGCTGTAACTCTCCCCCCACCACAGTAACAGCTAGTGGTAATCCCAGTGCTCTGCTGTAACTCTCCCCCCACCACAGTAACAGCTAGTGGTAATCCCAGTGCTCTGCTGTAACTCTCCCCCACACCACAGTAACAGCTAGTGACACTCCTCAGGGGCTTCGCCTGTGTCTGCAGCAACAGCACAGGGGATGTTTCCCTACGGACAGGCATGCATACAGGGGGTATTCAGTGGTGGCGTTAATACTAACTACCGTACTGTATGTCTCTGCTGTCTTCAATGAGCTCTCCAATTATACACTTCAGTGAACACACTCAGGTCTCAGACTGGGTCTGACCCTAATCATTCAAGACTGTCTGACTCTGCCATCTCTCAGGTAGAATAACTAAACTGTAGGCTAAAAATGCATTCAACTAAATGCATTCAACTAAATGACCATGCAGTAGGTTTGTTAGTGTTTTCACCTAGGGACATGGCAAGTGAGTGGCAACATAGAGATTGTAAAAGCTAGTTTGGGACATGGCAACTTGAGTGGCAACATGGAGATTGTTAAAGCTAGTTTGGGACATGGCAACTTGAGTGGCAACATGGAGAATGTTATAGCTAGCGGAGAAAAAGGGACCATGCCAGTGACAGGGAGCCAAGGATCTGTTCCAGGGTTTTCATGTCACAGCCACACAGTTCCTGTGACAGGGAACACTATATCAGCTAGGACAGCCTTTTCAAACCTCTCCTCGAGGACCCCCAGACGTTTCCATGTCGCAACCACACTGTCTTCCTCAGCCAGGGAACACCGTATCAGATAGGACAGCCTTTTTCAAACCTCTCCTCTGGGATCACCAGACGTTTCACAATTGTGTTGTAACCCTGAACTAGCACACCTGATTCACCTAGTCAATGGCTTGATGATTAGTTGACCAGTTCATTAAGGTATGCTACTTCTGTAATAGTTAAAATACATGGAATGTCTAGGAGACCCAGAGGAAGGAAGGAAGAAAGGAAGGAAGAAAGGAAGGAAGGAAGGAAGGAAGGAAGGAAGGATGGAAGGAAGGAAGGAAGGAAGGAAGGAAGGAAGGAAGGAAGGAAGGAAGGAAGGAAGGAAGGAAGGAAGGAAGGAAGGAAGGAAGGAAGGAAGGAAGGAAGGAAGGAAGGAAGGAAGGAAGGAAGGAAGGAAGGAAGGAAGGAAAGAATGTGTGAAAAGAACATGACAAAGGTGTATTTTATGTAAATGTGCTGGCTACTGCATCTCAAATATGGCCATTTTACATTTAACAACCTTTTGGTGTGGAGAACATGTTCCACCTTGTTGGACTGAAGCTGCGTATATAAATCCATAAGGGAGTTTAAACACTGTCTGTGATATATGCCGGTTTATCTAAGATATAAAAAAAATGTACAACCTTCAAAAATGTTGGCCGTCTTTACAATGACAAAACCTAACCTTGGATATTATTAATGTTCGGAAACAAGCGGATACACTTTTTCATGAAGTTTGTCTCCTTTTAAAGACTTTATGTCTGTGGCCCCAATGGCACCCTATTCCCTCTATTAGTGCACCACCAGAGATGTTCACAAGTCTTTGAGGTAGAGTCCAAGTCAAGTCTCAAGTATTTTAGGGCCAAAAGACCCTAAAAGACACACACATTCCTTTTTGGACAATTTAAAATTAGTCGCCAAACACTGTCATAATTATATAATTTACAGCATATTTATTTAAATATGACATGATTTCACATACTATGATAAACGATAGCTAACTTTTGCTTGTCTTAACAAGCTAAACTTAAGATAAACTTAAGAGAAACGATAGCTTAACTTTTGCTTGCGTTTGAATTTTCCGATCTATATAGCATACACAATGTCCGCTCAATCAAATAAGGACAAAGTGCAAATATGAGTAACCACTATCCTCCCATTGAAGTAGATATTTTTGGCTACTTTCTCTGTCTTACAATGCCTCCTGTTCCATGTTATCTGACAGAATGCACAACAAAAACAAATCCCAGTACTAACTTGCATTGTTCACGAGTCTCTCATCTAGTGTCCAAGTCAAGTCTCAAGTAAATTGATCACGAGTCTAAGTCATGTAGCAAGTCATTTTCTTTGCGACTTAAGTGCGACTCGAGTCAGAGTCTCAGACTCGAGTTTTCATCTCTGTGCACTACTTTTGACCAGAGCTCTATGGGGGAATAGCATGTGAACCAATCACATTGGTACAGTATGTTCAAATCAAATTGTATTGGTTACATACACATCTTTAGCAGGTGTTATTGTGGGGTGTAGCTAAATGCTTGTGTTCCTATCTCTAACAGTGCAGCAGTATTTAACAATTCACAACAATACACACAAGTGGCATTGACTAAAATACAGTAGAATAGAATACAGTACATACATATGAGATGGATTAAGCAGTATGCAAACATTATTAAAGTGTTCCATTATTAAAGTGGCCAGTGTAGTGATTCCATGTCTATGTATATAGGGCAGCAGACTCTAAGGTGCAGGGTTGAGTATCCCGGGTGGTAGCCGGCTAGTGAGGGCTATTTAACAGACTGATGGCCTTGAGATAGAAGCTGTTTTTCAGCTACTCGGTCCCAGCTTTGATGCACCTGTACTGTTTGATTGCCTTACGACGGGAATAACTACACTGTTTGTATTCAACCATGGAGTCGTATGAAAAGGTTTGGGCACCCCTCTGAGGCTGCATAATAATTTACTCTGTCGTCACAGAAAATGATCACAGTGGCATGCCATTCATTTTCTAATAACAGCTGAGTACTGGGGTATTGTCCAGACAAAGATTTTTAGTGTAGCAATATTAAGTTGTATGAAATTAAATTAGATGTGAAAAATAGGCTATGCAAACATTTGGGCACCCTTGTCATTCTGTTGACCTGTAACTAGTTAGCACTGATTAATTGTAACACACAATTGGTTTGGTGAGCTCATTAAGCCTTGAACTTCATAGACAAGTGCATCCAATCATGAGAAAAGGTATTTAAGGTGGCCAATTGCAAGTTGTTGTTCTCTTTGACTCTCCTCTGAAGAGTGGCAACATGGGGGCCTCAAAACAACTCTCAAATTACCTGAAAACAAAGATTGTTCAACATTATGTTTTAGGGGAAGGCTACAAAAAGCTTTCGCAGAGATGTAAGCTGTCAGTGTCCACTGTGAGGAACATAGTGAGGAAATGGAAGACCACAGGCACAGTTCTTGTTAAGGCCAGAAGTGGCAGGCCAAGTAAAATATCGGAGAGGCAAAGGCGAAGGATGGTGAGAACGGTCAAAAACAGCCCACAGACCACCTCCAAAGACCTACAACATCATCTTGCTGCAGATGGTGTCACTGTGCATCGTTCAACAATTCAGCGCACTTTGCACAAGGAGAAGCTGTACGGGAGAGTGATGCGGAAGAAGCCTTTTCTGCACACACGCCACAAACAGAGTCGCTTGAGGTATGCAGACGCACATTTGGACAAGCCAGCTTCATTTTGGAATTAGGTGCTGTGGACTGATGAAACAAAGATTGAGTTATTTGGTCATAACAAGGGGCGTTATGCATGGCGGCAAAAGAACACAGCGTTCCAAGAAAAACACTTGCTACCCACAGTAAAATTTTGTGGGGGTTCCATCATGCTGTGGGGCTGTGTAGCCAGTGCCGGTACTGGGAATCTTGTTAAAGTTGAGGGTCGCATGGATTCCACTCAATATCAGCAGATTCTTGGGAATAATGTTGAAGAATCAGTCACAAAGTTGAAGTTACGCCGGGGCTGGATATTTCAACAAGACAACGACCCAAAACACTGCTCAAAATCTACCCGGGCATTTATGCAGAGGAACAAGTACAATGTTCTGGAATGGCCATCCCAGTCCCCAGACCTGAATATCATTGAGAGTCTGTGGGATGATTTGAAGTGGGCTGTCCATGCTCGGCATCCATCAAACCTAACTGAACTGGAGATGTTTTGTAAGGAGGAATGGTCCAAAATACCTTCATCCAGAATCCAGACACCCATTAGAGGCTATAGGAAGTGTCTAGGGGCAAAAGGAGGCTCTACTAAATATTGATGTGATTTTTCTGTTGGGGTGCCCAAATTTATGCACCTGTCTAATTTCGTTTTGATGCATATTGCACATTTTCTGTTAATCCAATAAACCTAATTTCACTACTGAAATATTACTGTGTCCATCAGTTATTTGATAGATCAAAATGAAATTGCTGATCCAAACACCCAATTATTTATCAATGGAAATCATGGAAATTGTCAGGGCTGCCCAAACTTTTTAATACGACACTTTGCCATGGTTAAATGAGATGGTTTCGCCTTTCAGTTTTGCGCGAATGCTGCCATCTATCCACAATTTCTGGTTTGGGTAGGTTTTAATAGTCACAGTGGGAACAACATCCCCTATACACTTCCTGGTGAACTCAGTCACCGTGTCCGTGTATGCGTCAATGTTATTCTAAGAGGATACCTGGAACATATCCCAGTCCACATGATCAAAACAATCTTGAGGCATGGATTCCGATTTGTCAGACCAGCGTTGAATAGACCTTAGCACAGGTGTTCTCTGCCTTTCTGCAGTAAACATTATATATCTGAAGAAATATGTACAGTTAATATACTGTAGGTCATAATCACAGTCATATCATTTACCAGTCCAGTGAGGTCTGTCTGTATCATACTATATCTTTGTGTCCACCACATGTATCTGCAGATTTTAAAAGATGTTTATTGTCACATACACCAGATAGTATGCAGGTATAAATGTGCTACCAATGGTTTTCATGGTATTGGGGTGCTTGTCTGAGTTTTTGAGGGACATTTAAGTCTCTCAAGTTCCGTAGATGCATTTCCAATTGATCTGGGTAGTGATATCTGTAAATTCAATAAATTAATAGGTTGTTGTTTTTGTCTGGACAGTTGATGTCTGGTGGCAGGTAGCCAAGTGGTTAGAGCATTTGGCCAGTAACCAACAGGTTACTAGAACAAATCCCTGAGCTGACAAGGTACAAATCTGTTGTTCTGCCCCTGAGCAAGGCAGTTAACCCAGTGTTCCCCGGGCGCTGAAGATGTGGATGTCGATTAAGGCACATCTCTGATTCAGGGTTAAGACACATTTCAGTTGAATGCATTCAGTTGTACAACTGACTAGTCTGCCCCTTGTGGTGGAATATTCTATTCAAGTGAGAGAGACTTTGTCATTTCTTCAAACAACTATCCCTAACTAACCCTATTTAATAACGATTAATTATTGCAATAATGAAACCGTCAGCCCAACAGTCTTGACTGTTGGACTGAGAGTCTAACCTCCTTTGACAATGCTGTTTCTTATATAGAGCTGACACTAAAATGCTGAGTCATGGCTGGTTCAAACCCTCTCATGCAAACTAAGAGGCATGATAAACCACGTTAGATCCATCCTGTCGTTATCTGCAGCTGGTATTATCGTAACCCCCGACCCTGGCCTATTTTCTCAGGTGCCAGGATGTCTAAGAACCGTTAAGTCCTTCGTTCTACTCCTCTTCATCCCAGTTACAACCAAGCCTACAGCTGGAATGCCAGCTGTAGGCTTTATCACCAAGTCAACCGTCAGGTCAAGCCCCAAGCCCAACTTAAACACATAGACACAGATGAGAGTACTCATCAACCCATATTTGATGCATAAACAGTATTATAACATAATCTTCTAATTGGAAGGTTAAAGTCCAGAAGTGACTGCCCTGCGAACAGTGATCAGAATGCCGGGGGGGTTCGAAGGCATCACAGAACATTCTAGACATGCAGTTTACTATACTGTAGAGAGGTTTTCAGTTGGCCAGAGCTCCAAGCCAGTTGGACCATCGTTGGCCGCTTAAGCCACATAAAGGGAGACGCTCTGGGCTGTGGGCAAACTCAAACAGTCACACTAATACTTTGACAACTGTCAGGAAATTGAAAGCCTGAGAGGAGGGTTTTGAACATTAAACTTGGGGAAATTTGACCTGAGTCAGTCTTAAGAATGTAGTGTATATATCATGTGTATATAGGGTGATATCATTGGATGATTTCTCCATATAGACGTAGGGATCACACACACACTAATCCATCTATAGTGGGTTGTAGTAATGCTGGAGCATATTTGGGTAATGTTTTAATGTCGTTAGGGGTTGTTTGTGAAGTAACCCCATTATGCGTGTGTGTTGGACATAAAGTTAATTTCTTTGCCACATTATTTTATGTTTTTACTTTAAAGCGCCTTGCTGCATGTTTTTGGAATATTTTTGATTCTGTACAGTCTTCTGTCTTTTCACTCTGTTAGTTATTATTGTGGCGTAACTACAATGCTGTTGATCCATCCTCCTATCACAGCCATTAAACTCTGTTACTGTTTTAAAGTCACCATTGGCCTCATGGTGAAATCCCTGAGTGGTTTCCTTCCTCTCCTTCCTCTCCAGAATTCTTCCCAACTCCAGAGTTAGGAAGAATCCCTATATCTTTGTGGTGACTTGGTGTATTCATCCAAAGTGTAATTAATAACTTCACCAAGCTCAAACGGATATTCAATGTCTGTTATTTTTTTCTACCAATAGGTGCCTTGGTCTTTGGGGTTGAATCTGTATTTGAAATTCACTATGCGACTGAGGGACTTTACAGAACATTAAAATGTTCATTGCACACAGAGTCCATGCAACTTGTTATGTGATTTGTTGAGCACATAATTTACTCCTGAACTTATTTAGGCTTGACATGACAAGTAGGTTGAATACTTAGACTCAAGACATTTCAGCTTTTCATTTATAATTAATTTGTAATACATTCTTTAAAACAGAATTCCACTTTGACATTATTGAGTATTGTGTGGAGGCCAGAATCATATATTTTTTAAACAATTACAAAGTCAAGGGGTGTGAATACTTTCGGGAGGTACTGTATTTATTAAGTAATAGGTATAAACATGTTTCATTAACATTTCTCCAACATGAATGTGTGTGTTTATGTGTTTGTGTGTGTGTGTGTTTACGTGTGTGTGTGTGGGTGTGTGGGTGGGTGGGTGTGTACGTGCGTGCGTGCGTGCGTGTTCCCAAACAGATACCAAAGACAAACTTCAGGACCTTGTTCTACATATAGGAGGATACAGGAGGGGAACACACGTTTAATTAGTTCATCATCAATCATATGGTTCTCATTTTGTCAGCAGCGAAAAGCTGCACATTATTCAGTACTGAAATTCCCCTTGGTCCTCCTGGGATTCTAATTTGACTGCTATGTAGGAGGGGGAACGCTTTCAGCTACAAGCCGCATCTGTTTCAGGTTCAGACTCTATATTGGCCACTTATTTCAGGGTTTGGGGAGGATTTGGTGGACCATTACAGAATGCCTAAGGTTGAAAAGACAGACCAGAACATGGGAGAGGTAATACTTTAGAAGACAAGACAACAACATATTTGTTACGTCCGTCCCCCACACCGTCTCTGTACATGTAGGAGGAGGGAGGAGGTCCTAACAGGAGATGCAGTATGTTAGTGTGTGTAATTCCAATGTTCACATGAATTATAAGCTTGAGTCTTCCAATATATTACAATAACATACTGTATTAGTGTAACATGATGAGGTTACGAGATTACAAGGTTATGAGATTACGAGGTTACGAGGTAACATGTAACAAGGAGGTCTGAGACTGGCACGGATCTCAAGACAAGACACCCGTTTGGTCTTTGGAATGGAACGAATCTATTGGAACATTTGTCTCACAATGTGTACAATACCTCCAGGTGTCTTTCAAGACAAACTCTGATGTCTTTCTTTTAAATCAGGCTAGTAGGTCTGGGCTGCTGTCAGACCTCTGTTCAAATAATTAAGCTGCTTGATTGGGCTTGATTGAGCTTGCCTGGCACAATGGAAGTGTAAACCCTGCTCATCTGACACTCCAGACAGGCTTAAGAAAATGCTCAAAGTATTTGAAAGAAGAAATAGTATTTAAACCTCTGGTCTGTTTGGTGTAGGTGGTTTGGAATCTGCTGGCAGATCGCTGCTTCCTCTTTCCCTTAGAACTTCTTCCTCTGTGGTGTCTCAGAGCGACGCACGCATGCACACGCACACACCCACAGCCCAGTTCTAATAACCCCTGACCTATGTGACTGCGTGTGATTATAGAGTGTGTGTTTGTGTGTGTGGAGTGACTGCTTTGAGGAGATACAGAAAAGACGCTCTGAGCAGAGCATGTTGAAGCATGTTGGAATACAATCCAAACATCCCCTCTCTTCCTGTTCTCTGAGTAAACAGACACGTAAGTGATTTGATGGATACAGGTAACTGTCAAAAGAATGGAACCACTTGAGTAAAGTGGGGATACAAAGTACAGTGCATTCAGACCCCTTGACCTTTTCCATGTTTTGTTACGTTACAGGCTTATTCTAAAATGGATGAAATCGTTTTTTCTCCTCATCAATCTACACACAATACGCCATAATGACAAAAACAAAACTAAAACTGAAAAGAAACTGAAATATCACATTTACATAAGTATTCAGACCCTTAACTCTTTGTTGAAGCACTTTTGGCAGCGATTACAGCTTCGAGTCTTCTTGGGTATGACGCTACAAGCTTGGCACACCTATCTTTGGAAAGTGTCTACCATTCTTCTCTGCAGATCCTCTCAAACTCTGTCAGGTTGGATAAGGAGCGTTGCTGCACAGCTTTTTCCAGGTGTCTCCAGAGATGTTAGATCGGATTCAAGTCCGGGCTCTGGCTGGGCCACTTAAGGACATTCAGAGACTTGTTGTCTTGGTTGTGTGCTTAGGGTTGTTGTCCTGTTGAAAGGTGAACCTTCGCCCAAGTCCTGAGCCCTCTGGAGCAGGTTTTCATCAAGGATCTCTCTGAACTTTGCTCCAATAATATTTCTCTCAATTCTGACTAGTCTCCCAGTGCCTCCTGCTGAAAAACATTCCCACAGCCTGATGCTGCCACAACCATGCTTCACCGTAGGGATGGTGCTAGGTTTCCTCCAGACGTGACGCTTGGCATTCAGGTCAAAGAGTTCAATCTTGGTTTCATCAGACCAGAGAATCTTGTTTCTCATGGTCCAACAGTCCTTTAGGTGCCTTTTGGCAAACTCCAAGCGAGCTATCATCTGCCTTTTACTGAGGAGTGGTGTCCGTCTGACCACTCTACCATAAAGGCCTGATTGTTGGAGTGCTGCAGAGATGGTTGTCCTTCTGGGAGGTTCTCCCATCTCCACAGAGGAACTCTGGAGCTCTGTAAGAGTAACCATAGGGTTCTTGGTCACATCCCTGACCAAGGCACTTCTCCCCCCAATTGCTCAGTTTGGCCGGGCGGCCAGCTCTAGGAAGAGTCTTGTTGGGTCCAAACTTCTTCCATTTAAGCATGATGGAGACTACTGTGTTCTTGGAGACCTTCAATGCTGCAATCATGTTTTGGTACCATTCCCCAGATCTCTGCCTCGACAAAATCCTGTCTCAGAGCTCTACGGACAATTCATTCGACCTCATGGCTTGGTTTTTGCTCTGACATGCACTGTCAACTATATAGACAGGTGTGTGCCTTTCCAAAGCATGTCCAATCAATTGAATGTACCACAGGTGAACTCCAATCAAGTTGTAGAAACATCTCAAGGATGATCAATGGAAACAGAATGCATGAACGCAATTTTGAATCTCATAGCAAAAGGTCTGAATACTTATGTAAATAAGGTATTTATTTTATTGTTTTTATTACATTTGCCAAACTTTGTAACAACCTGTTTTCACTTTGTCATCATCGGGTATTGTGTGTAGATTGATGAGAAAAAAAACATATTTCATACATTTCAGAATAAGGCTGCAACATAACAAAATGTAGAAAAGGTCAAGGGATCTGAATACTTTCCGAATACACTATATATTGAAATCCACATAGGTGTGGTTCCTGAGTTAGTTAAGCAATTAACATCCAATCATGCTTAAGGTCATTATTTTGGCTACCATGGCTCTGCCCCCATAGGATGACAACGCCCCCAGCCACAGGGTACGAGTGGTCACTGAATGGTTTGATGAGCATGAAAATTATTTAAACAGTATGCCATGGCTGTCTCAGTCATCAGATCTCAACCCAATTGAACACTTACGGGAGATTCTGGAGCTGCGCCTGAGACAGCGTTTTCCACCACCATCAACAAAACACCAAATTATGGAATTTCTCATGGAAGAATGGTGTCGCAGCCCTCCAATAGAGTTCCAGATACTTGTAGTTGTAGAATCTATGCCAAGATGCAATGAAGCCCATCTGGCTCTTGGTGGCCAAACACCCTATTAAGCCACTTTATGTTGGTGTTTCCTTTATTTTGGAAGTTACCTGTTCATGAAAGCCCTACTACTTTAACCAATTCATTACCTCGAGGAAGGAAGCTGGGAGCGGTCAATTTCTGAAGCATACTATCAACGCTGGACAGTTTCCAGTTGATGGAGTGTGAGATGCCTGGCATTGGGTTCAGGTAGTAAACTGATAATTAGCTTTAATTAACATTGTCCTCAGAGGGGGCCATATACCTTTAGATGAGGTGGGGTAGAGGGAAAAATGTTTTACCCCTAGAGGACAGGGGAGGGGAAGATCTTTTACCCCTAGAGGACAGGGGAGGGGAAGATATTTTACCCCTAGAGGACAGGGGAGGGGAAGATCCTTTACCCCTAGAGGACAGGGGAGGGGAAGATCTTTTACCCCTAGAGGACAGGGGAGGGGAAGGCATTTGGTAGAGCTCATCCATAGGATGAAAACTGTCTTGGAAATACCACTTAGCTTGATCTGTGCTATTCCCCAGTTAGACAGGGTGGAGTGGAGGGAGGTAGGAAGGCTGGCTGCTCTGCAATATCCTCAAGGGCAACGTGATGTAGTTGACCCTTGCATATAAGGTCACAGTGTCTACTAGCATTCAGTCCATAACTAAAGACAATGACATATTCTGGTCGCTGGCTTTTATAGCCTGAGTTTCATATCACTTGTATCGCCACCAGTGATTAAAACATCAGTGCCCATTTGGTTAAACTGGTTATGCTAGCCGCTCTAATACATGTAAAACAGATTCTGAACTGGCATCTTGTCTCCATGCTCCAGTGTCTTCTCTGTTAGAGGTGCAGCCATGTCTCTGTTTAGAAAAAGCCAGTGACGGACTGTGATGCTGAATTTCACACACCGTTACCAGCCGTTATTAATCAACACTTCCTGGTACTTTAGTTTAGACTCATACTTATCAATGACTGACTGAATGAATATAATAGAATCAAATAGAATAGAATCAAATAGAATAGAGTATAATCAAATATAATAGAATAGAATCAAATAGAATAGAATCAAATAGAATAGGTTAGAATCAAATATAATATAATAGAATCAAATAGAATAGAATATAGAATAGTCCCTATAGCTTGGGCACGACTGTGACGTCTTGTAATAACATTATTGTAATAATGTTGGTAGAAGGCTGCTTCATTCACACATTTATCTCTGGTCTGAAATGATATTATAGTTTTGGCTGAACTGCTTGACTTTAAAAATGATAAACCTACATTCTCTGCTTAGGCAAGCACAGCTGAGGCTCTGAGGTTCTGTTAGTGCATTCTTGAATCCGTTTGTGCACATTTTGAAGCATGCATCGATGCAAGCTTCTATTGAAAGTATGCAAAGAAATATGACGCAACCACGTAAAAATGTATTGGACTCAATGGTGGCCATTATTTAAGCTGAAGCGAGAGAAAATACACTCCGCTTTGGAATTAAATGTTACCTATTCACATCTCATATGTTGCCTGACTACAATATTTTATCTTGATACGTTAATTATGGCATGTTTACCTGCCTACGTACTGTAGATCGCAAGCCCATAATAAGTCAATAGGGCTAACTGGCTAGCTACTACTGTTAGCTAGTCACAAAGAATTGTTAGCAAACTACCCACGAAGAATTGACATCTATCTTGCATAATATTAGTTTAGGTCATTTTGCCTGTTAAACTCTGGTTAGCTACATTATCACAATTCACACACTATAGCTAGCTGATAGTTATGAAGTAAAACGGTTGGTTTGTGTATATCGGTTCAGTGGATTGGTAAGTCCATAGGTCAATAGGGCTAACTGGCTTAATATCTAGTCAGGAAAAATGTACATCTACCTTGCTTAAAATTAGTTTGAGTTTAGTATGCATATTAAGAAACAGCCTCTGTGATATCGGTGAGACTACAGTGTTTTAGTAAAAGCAGGTCTCTGTCGCCAGGCAGTCCTTACTGATACAGCTGTCAGAGGTGATATCATAACCGTGAAAGTCTTTCTCTATCCCGTGAGAGATGTGCTATAGTACAAGTCTGCCCACAGCTATCCAAACACATGAGAATATATACAAGAGAGTGACAAAACAAAGGTAGAGAGAAACCCTCCATCCACTGAAAAAGAGTGATGTCTCATTCTCTGACCTAAACTCCTATTTTGGGAGTTGGTATCTTTGTATTGGTTGTTAATATTTTTATTGAGGGTCTTCCGTAGGCATGCCTGCCTTTTATACATGTATTACCCAAACATGGCAATCCTAGTCCCAGTCATGCCACAGGAAATCAAACCTCTGACAAAACAAATATTCCATAACATCCCTCAAGGGGGTTTTCATTCGATAAAATTAGGTCAGTCAGGAATCCTGTTCAACATCGTATTAAAACGATTATTCCTTTTAATGTCATTAAGGAAAACTGATTTGAGACTGAGACGTTTTTTGTCTGTTCTTGCATGTACTGTACGGTTTGTATTAACTGATAACAGGAGAGCTGTGTTTTGCAAAGTTGTATATTAGAGCGAGTTAGTTGACATACAGTGCCTTCAGAAGGTATGCATACCCCTTGACTTATTCCACATTTTGTTGTTTAACAGCCTGAATTCCAAATGGATTAAATGAAAATAATATCTCACCCATCTACATACAATACCCCATAACGACAAAGTGAAAACATGTTTTTAGAAATGTTAGCAAATTTACTGAAAATGAAATACCTAAATATCTATTCATACTCCTGAGTCAATACATGTTAGAAGCACCTTTGGCAGCGATTACAGCTGTGAGTTTTTGCATATCTGGATTGTACATTATTATTTTCAAAATTCTTCAAGATATGTCAGTTGTTGCTAGACAACCATTTTCAGGTCTTACCATAGATTTTCAAGCATATTTAAGTCAAAACTGTAACTTGGCCAGATTTGGACTTGTGTTTTAGGTTGAAAGGTGAATTGATCCCCTAGTGTCTGTTGGAAAGCAGACTGAACCAGGTTTTGCCTGTGTTTAGTTCCATTTTGTTTATTTTTTATCCTGGCTCCCCTGTCCTTAACTATTACAAGCACACCCATAACATGATGCAGCTACATGGGGAAATGCATTACTGTTTCATGTGAAATACTGCAGTGACATTATATAGTGCATCTCTTTCTCTCAAGCTCGGACACGGACAAGGGTCAAGGGTCAGGTTCAGGGTCCGTTTGGTCTGGAGATCTTCACAAATAAACACAACAACAATGTTATAATTAAACACAAACATGTTATATCATTAGGAGTATGACAAATAAACCTAGACGTGCTTATATATCACCCACACACACACACACACACACACATACACTAACCGACCTAACCAAGCAGAGAATGTACTGAAAAATAGATAAATAAAATAAAATCAAATTGTATTGGTCACATACACATGTTTAGCAGATGTTAATGCGGGTGTAGCGAAATGCTTGTCCTTCTAGTTCCGACAGTGCAGTAATATCTAACGGTAATATCTAACAATTACACAACATATACCCAGTACACACAAATCTAAGTAAGGAATGAATTAGGCCTATATACATATGGATGAGCGGCATGGCCTAAGATACAGTAGAAGAGTATAGAATACAGTGTATACATGTGAGATGAGGGATGCCAGATATGTAAGGATTATTAAAGTAACTGTGTGTGGGTGGACCATTTTCAGTTGATCAGTGAAATAAATAGCTTATTATGAAATCAGGAAACCCCTGGGCTATTAGTCCAATAAATTAGCCCTAAGCGTTTGTTAGATAGCTTCTAATATGTTCAGTCCAAATTGTGTTTTAAAATTGCCAATGAAATCCGCTCTGAGCCAGGGTAACATTTTTGCCAGTATTTATTGATAAGTTTCCCTTTGGTACGTTGAATCATACCACGCTCACATCTACTAAATCCTGTTCATATGCTGGATTTAGAAATGTACCAATTCTTATTTGGGGCTCCCGAGTGGCGCAGTGTTCTAAGTCACTACAGTCCCTGGTTTGAATCCAGGCTGTATCACATCCGGCTGTGATTGGGAGTCCCATAGGGCGGCGCACAATTGGTCCGGGTTTGACCGGGGTAACTTTATGACTTTTTTTACATATTTTGACAGATGGATATGTAATCTTCACTTCAACACTATTGACAGATAAAGGTAAATTTAACAAATTACACACACACAAAAAAAAACGTTGAAAATGTTATGCAATTAAAATAAACAAAAATGCCTTTTCCTTATGGGGAAAAAGTTAGTACACCCCTACCTTTACCATCACATAAAATGGATACAATTAGAATTAGGGGTACCAAAACAAGTGCAAATGATAAGAAAACATTAGAGAGAAACTTGATTTGGTCTTTCTCTCTTTCTCTCTGTTAGCTGAACAGGATATAACTTTATGACTAGTTGTGTATATATAACAGGTGTTAGCTGAATGGGATATAACTTTATGACTAGTTGTGTATATATAACAGGTGTTAGCTGAACGGGGTATAACTTTATGACTAGTTGTGTATATATAACAGGTGTTAGCTGAACGGGGTATAACTTTATGACTAGTTGTGTATATATACAGGTGTTAGCTGAACGGGGTATAACTTTATAACTAGTTGTGTATATATAACAGGTGTTAGCTGAACGGGTATAACTTTATGACTAGTTGTGTATATATAACAGGTGTTAGCTGAACGGTATATAACTTTATGACTAGTTGTGTATATATACAGGTGTTAGCTGAACCAGGTATAACTTTATGACTAGTTGTGTATATATACAGGTGTTAGCTGAACGGGGTATAACTTTATAACTAGTTGTGTATATATAACAGGTGTTAGCTGAACGGGTATAACTTTATGACTAGTTGTGTATATATAACAGGTGTTAGCTGAACGGGGTATATAACTTTATGACTAGTTGTGTATATATACAGGTGTTAGCTGAACGGGGTATAACTTTATGACTAGTTGTGTATATATAACAGGCGTTAGCTGAACGGGGTATAACTTTATGACTAGTTGTGTATATATAACAGGTGTTAGCTGAACGGGGTATAACTTTATAACTAGTTGTGTATATATAACAGGCGTTAGCTGAACAGGGTATAACTTTATGACTAGTTGTGTATATATAACAGGTGTTAGCTGAACGGGGTATAACTTTATGACTAGTTGTGTATATATAACAGGCGTTAGCTGAAATCCTCTTGCGAGGAGCACCTGGTCGAGGCAACTTTATGGTGAAATTATTGTCTTTCCACTTCCGTATTATGGCCCCAACAGTGCTCACTGGAACATTCAGAAGCTTAGAAATGCACTTATAACCAATGCCATCATTATGTTTTGCAACAATTAGGTTGCGAATATCTTGAGACAGCTCTTTCCATGCCTTTTTGAACCTCCCTTTCTTCATGTGTTCAATACATTTTCCCTGTGTCATTTCACATTATTACACATAACTTAATTTCTGAACTTATTTGTTTTGGTTTCTTGTATGGATTACTTGGGTTGTTACCAACATCTGGTGAAACTTTCATGTCAATAGCACCTTTGGAAATATATTTACTGAGAAAAATGGTGACGTGTTCAATACTTATTTCACCCGCTGTATAACAGGCGTTAGCTGTATGAACACGCTTTTGCACTTAGCACTGCCACACACACGCTGACAAGTAGGCACACAGGCATACACACACACACGTAGGCATATCGGCGTGCACATACACACTCGCTTGCACGTATGCTTGCACACACGCACACACATACACACACCATTTCCTGAATATGCATGCTGCATTTCCTTTCAATGCTCTGCTGGAGAAGAAGTGTGTGGCCCCTAATGGCTATTTATAACAGCTGAGAAAACAACTTTTCAACACCAGAGAGAGAGAGAGAGAGTGAGAGATAGACGGAGAGAGTGGGAAAGAGAGAGTGAGAGGGAGAGAGAGGAGAGAGAGAAGGAGAGACAGAGAGGGAGAGAAAGAAAAAGAGACGGAGAGAGAGAGCGGGCCAGAGTCTCCCCAGATTAGCAGTGACAAAGGGAAACAACAGCCTACATCCCCGTTCATTCATTCCGTCATTCATTAGAGTATGTTACAACTGCATGGGATGAAGAAAGGAGTGTGTTTTCCTGTTGACATCTACGTCTGTTAGAGTGAGTTCAGGGTTCAACACGGTTCAACATGGGTTTAACACGGTTAGCTTTTGTCTGAATTACACACACACACACTAACATGTACACACACACACACACACACACACACACACACACACACACACACACACACACACACACACACACACACACACACACTCACATGCACACTAGCACGCAGGCAAGCACACACAAGCACATACACACACACGCATGCACACACGCACGCACACACACACACACACACACACACACACACACACACTAACACACTAACACACTAACACACACACACACACACACACACACACACACACACACACACACACACACACACACACACACACACACTAACACACTAACACACACACACACACACAGACCTAGGAGTCCCAGTACAGGTAGGGGATCTGAATAGTTAGTTAAGGTCTTATCAGTGTGTGACTGTGGCTTAATAACTCAGATTATATTGAAACACACTGATGGACTGATGGCCAAATATACAATAATGGACTGATGGCCAAATATACACTGATGGACTGATGGCCAAATATACACTGATGGACTGGCCAATATACACTGATGGACTGATGGCCAAATATACACTGATGGACTGATGGCCAAATATACACTGATGGACTGGCCAATATACACTGATGGACAAATATACTCTGATGGCCTGGCCAAATATACACTGATGGACTGGCCAAATATACACTGATGGACAAATATACACTGATGGACTGGCCAAATATACACCGATGAACTGGCCAAATATACACTGATTGACTGGCCAAATATACACTGATGGACTGGCCAAATATACACTGATGGACTAGCCAAATATACACTGACTCCGGGTAGGAAGGAGTCGAGTAGAGAGGTAGAGGAAGGGGGGGATGTTGATGGGTAGAGAGATAGAGGAAGGGGGGTAGAGAGGAAGAGGAAGGGGAGGATATTGGAGGGGTAGAGAGGAAGGGGAGGATAGTGGAGCAAAGTTGAGGGGTAGAGAGGTAGAGGAAGGGGAGGATAGTGGAGTGGTAGAGAGGTAGAGGAAGGGGAGGATAGTGGAGTGGTAGAGAGGTAGAGGAAGGGGAGGATAGTGGAGTGGTAGCGAGGTAGAGGAAGGGGAGGATAGTGGAGTGGTAGCGAGGTAGAGGAAGGGGAGGATAGTGGAGGGGTAGAGAGGTAGAGGAAGGGGAGGATAGTGGAGTGGTAGAGAGGTAGAGGAAGGGGAGGATAGTGGAGGGCTAGAGGTAGAGGAAGGGGAGGATAGTGGAGGGCTAGAGGTAGAGGAAGGGGAGGATAGTGGAGTGGTAGCGAGGTAGAGGAAGGGGAGGATAGTGGAGGGGTAGAGGTAGAGGAAGGGGAGGATAGTGGAGTGGTAGCGAGGTAGAGGAAGGGGAGGATAGTGGAGGGGTAGAGGTAGAGGAAGGGGAGGATAGTGGAGGGCTAGAGGTAGAGGAAGGGGAGGATAGTGGAGGGGTAGAGGTAGAGGAAGGGGAGGATAGTGGAGTGGTAGCGAGGTAGAGGAAGGGGAGGATAGTGGAGTGGTAGAGGTAGAGGAAGTGGGAGGGGAGGTAATAAGAGGAGGTGAAGCGAAGTACTTTTGGAATAGTCTAATGCATCCCCCTCCAACCTAACGTTCACTCATGAATAGAGAGTGGTGAGATAATCAATATATTTGTATTCATGTATAACACAACCATCCCTGCCACTGTAAGGAGAGCTATGTGCATTCCATAAAGGCACCCTATTCCCTTTATAGTGCACTACGTTTGACCAGGGCCAATAGGGTGCCGTTTGGGAAAGCAGCCCTGCAGGATGTCAGACGCTTCTTGTCCATCTCTTCCTCTTTCATTTATATCACCCCCTAGGAAATAAAATATTAGCTTTTGATTTATTCATATTTCTATTTATCTTCCCTTGTTCCTCTCCTCTTCTCCATTACCCTTTCATTTGAACGCAGGGAAAACATTAAGTGGGAGATCACCGCTGAGATCACAGTCCCTTGGTAGTCAGACGTCATCAAGACCAAAGCAGAAGTTTTTCCACATCGCTGATCTAAGGTCAGTTTATTGTTTTTCCTCCTCATGATTAATGTTAGGATGGGAGGAGGGTAATCTGATCCTGGATCTGTGCCGAAGGGCAACCTCTCTCTACCCAGGGCCATGGAGACCGGAAGACCTCTTCTCTGCATCTCTCCACCTCTGAGGGGTTTATGACTGGGGGCTTTCCATTACATTTTTTTTTTTACTTGACTTTTTCCACATTTTGTTAAAATTGATTTAATTGTAATTTTTTGTCAACGATCTACACAAAATGCTCTGTAATTTCAACATGGAAAAAAAGTATAACATCTTATAAACTTTATGAAAAGAAAACATATATCTTGATTAGATAACAATTCAACCCCCTGAGTTAATAAATGTTAGAAGCACCTTTGGCAGTGATTACAGCTGTGAGTTTTACACACCTGGATTAAGAAATATTTGCACATTATTTTGCCCCCTTTTTCTCCCCAGTTTCGATCTTGTCTCATTGCTGCAACTCTACAACGTGCACGGGAGACGAAGGTCGAGTCATGCGTCCTCCGAAACCAGACCCGCCAAACGGAGCTTCTTAACATCCGCTCGCTTAACCCGGAAGCCAGCTGCAGCAATGTGTCGGAGGAAACACTGTTCAACTGACGACCGAGGTCAGCCTGCAGGTGCCTGGTCGCTACAAGGAGTCCCTAGAGTGCGATTAGCCAAGTAAAGCCACCCCAGCCAAACCTTCCCCAAACCCTGACGACACTGGGCCAATTGTCCGCCGCCCTATGGGACTCCCGATAACGGCCGGTTGTGACACAACCCGGGATCGAACCAGGGTCTGTAGTGACTCCTTATTGTTCTGCTGAAAGGTGCTTAGCTCTATTCCGTTTTTTTAAATCATAAAAAGCTTTCTTGCCGATGACAAACATACCGATAACATGATGCAACCACCACCATGCTTGAAAATATAAATATGAAAAGTGTTACTCAGTGACGTGTTGTGTTGGATTTGTCCCAATCATAAAGCTTTATACTCAGAACATGAAGTTAATTTCATTGCCACATTATTTTCTGTTTTCCTTTAGTGCCTTATTGCAAACAGGATGTCAGGAATCAGGGGCGAACCCAAAAGTAGACCGGACACCAAAGATTACAATTAGGATTTTTATTAAACAGACCAGGGAGAGTAGTTGTGATGTGGATTTGGGGTAGATGAGTTGGGTCGTGAGGGGGAGATCCAGGAATCCCAGTGAGTGGTACAGGAGAGTGAACGGGTGGCGTGGCAGACGGTTCCGATTCCCAGGTGGGTGAGCAGGTTGGTATTGTCTAGACAGAGGGATATAGCAGGGTAATTAAACTGGTGGATCAACAACGAACAGGAAAAGGCTGGTTAGTAAGCACGACCTACGGATGTGACTTAACGATCCGGCGGGGACTGGATGTCAGGTAGTGACTTTAGTAGTGTGGCAGATGACTGATCAGGAACAGGTGAGTGATTGCAGATGATGATCAGGTGGGTGAGAGAATCACTCATGGTGTGGTAATCCCCCCCTCCTCACACGTTACCCGGGAAACTGGAACCAAACACAGAGACATGAACCAGAGATAGAAATGAAAAAGACGCACAGACAAACAAAACAGAAATTACGGAGGCGCGGTTGTGACACAGGATGCATGTTTTGGAATATTTGTATTCTGTACAAGATTCCTTCCTTTCCTTTTCCGATCACAGCCATTAAACTCTGTTACTGATTTAAAATCCCCATTGGCCTCATGGTGAAATCCCTGAGCAGTTTCCTTCCTCCCCGGCAACTGAGTTAGGAAGGATCCCTGTATCTTTGTGGTGACTTGGTGTATCCATCCAAAGTGTAATAAATAACTTCACCATGCTCAAAGGGATATTCAATGTCTGTTTGTTTTCTTTTACCCATCTACCAATAGGTGCCCTTCTTTGTGAGCCATTGGAAACCTCCATGTTCTTTGTGGTTGAATCTGTGTAGGGTACAAAGATGAAAATCATGTTAAACACTATTACTGTACACAGAGTCCATGCAACTTATTATGTGATTTGTTGAGCAAATTTTTACTCCTGAATTTATTAACATTCCTCCTACACAGTGAGAATTATTACTGGTAAGGGATTATTGTGTGCATCTGCTTCTCTCTGTAATCGGTACATGGAATCGGTACATCGAGTACATGGAACCCAATTAATTTATTACCTAATGAATGCTGTTTAGTGTCTTACAGACATAATTGGGCTGCAGGGTTTGTTTGAATAGGGCACTTGTCCAATCACGGTGTGTGACCCTTAACCTTTATACAGCAATGTGACCGTCAGGCCCTTTGATTTTTTGTGTACATGTCAAGATCATCATCATGTCAAGATCATCATCATGTAAAGATCATCATCATGTCAAGATCATCATCATATAAAGATCATCATCATGTCAAGACCATCATCATGTCAGGACCATCATCATGTCAAGATCATCATCATGTCAAGACCATTGAACACATGAGAAACACCATACGAAGAGAGAGAGAGAGAGAGTGAGAGAGAGAGAGAGAGTGAGAGAGAGAGAGAGAGAGAGAGAGAGAGGTGGGGGGAGAGAGAAAGAGAGAAAGAGGAAGGGGAGGATAGTGGAGGAAAGTGGAGGGGCAAAGAGGAAGGGGAGGATAGTGGAGGAAAGTGGAGGGGCAAAGAGGAAGGGGAGGATAGTGGAGGAAACATCCCTGCCACTGTGAGGAGATCTATGTGCATTCCATAATGTCACCCTATTCCCTTTATAGTGTTGTCAAGATCATCATCAGAGAGGGAGTAGAGAGAGAGAGAGAGAGAGAGAGAGAGAGAGAGAGAGAGAGAGAGGGGTGGGTGGGGGGAAGGGGTAGAGAGGTAGAGGAAGGGGAGGAAAGTGGAAGGGTAGAGAGGAAGAGGAAGGAGAGGGGAGTGGAGGGGTAGAGAGGAAGAGGAAGGGGGGGGGTAGAGAGGTAGAGGAAGGGGGAGGATAGTGGAGGGGTAGAGAGGTAGAGGAAGGAGAGGAAAGTGGAAGGGTAGAGAGGAAGAGGAAGGAGAGGGGAGTGGAGGGGTAGAGAGGAAGAGGAAGGGGGGGGGTAGAGAGGTAGAGGAAGGGGGAGGATAGTGGAGGGGTAGAGAGGTAGAGGAAGGGGGAGGGGAGGTAACAGGATGAGGTGAAGTGAAGTGCTTTTGGAATAGTGCTGGCATTCTAGGCAGAGTTGCAAAGAGAAGGCCATATCTTCCTCTGTCCAGTGTCTGTGTTCTTTTGCCCATCTTAATCTTTTCTTTTTATTGGCCAGTCTGAGATATGGATTTTTCTTTGCAACTCTGCCTAGAAGGTCAGCATCCCAGAGTTGTTGAGGACTTGTGAGGAGTCTGTTTCTCAAACTAGACACTCTAATGTACTTGACCTCTTGCTCAGTTGTGCCCAGGGGCCTCCCACTCCTCTTTCTATTCTGGTTAGAGCCAGTTTGCGCTGTTCTGTGAAGGGAGTAGTACACAGTGTTGTACGAGATCTCGAATGGAATAGCCTTCATTTCTCAGAACAAGAATAGACTGACGAGTTTCAGAAGAAAGTTCTTTGTTTCGGGCTATTTTGACCCTGTAATCGGACCCACAAATGCTGATGCTCCAGATACTCAACTAGTCTAAAGAAGGCCAATTTTATTGCATTTTTAATCAACACAACAGTTTTCAGCTGTGTTAACATAATTGCAAAAGGGTTTTCTAATGATCAATTAGCCTTTTAAAATGATAAACTTGGATCAGCTAACACAATGTGCCATTGGAACACAGGAGTGATGGTTGCTGATAATGGGCCTCTGTACGCCTATGTAGATATTCTATAAAAAATCTGCCTTTTCCAGCTACAATAGTTATTTACAAAATGAACAATGCCTAAACTCTATTTATTTTCAAATTTGATGTTATTTTAATGGACAAAAAATTAGCTTTTCTTTCAAAAACAAGGACATTTCTAAGTGAACCCAAACTTTTGAACGGTAGTGTATGTAGCAGACATGGTCACGTAATGAGGTATCCCCAGCCTGCGATTTCAAAATCACTGTCGGCCCTAAAGGGAATTTCCTCTAGTCTAATTGTCATTTCCCACAGAAGAAACCAAGGTTCATATCCAACTGGTTACATATACAGCATTCTCCCCTTGTAGATGGTGTGAGTTCTCGTCTCCCACGTTTCTAGTGTCTACACCCAGAAAGTGAAACAGTCAGGTCGTTCTGATTCTCTGGTGGTGACTCCCATTTTTTTACGACCAGTTCCTGGCGTTAGAAACAGACATGTCGCCGTGGAGATGTAGATGGAGGGTTGAACAATGAGACCTGCAGCCAATCATCCCCTACAGGAGTCAGGACATAGAAACACAATGACTTCAGTTTCATGCAGGAAGGAACTTTGTGAGGTAATTTGATAGGCATCAGTTGGGTTGAACATGTCAACTGCCATAACCAAATTGGTGGCCTTTCCACCTGCCGTAGAGCTTTGCTTGGACTAGGGGTGTGTGTTCTGCTAATTGTATTTCTGGCTATGTAACCAGGGTTGGCTAGACCCATGCTGTCCCCCAGACCTATTAGTGATGTGGTTGTGTACCAAATGGCATGCTAATCCATACATAGAGCACTACTTTTGACCAGAGACTTATGGGCCCTAGTCAAAAGAGTGTACTATATGGGGAATAAGTGCCACATAAAAAAAATACTCAGACAATCATAAATATGCTAGGTATTTGAAATTATTGGGTGTGGGGGTGGTTGGTTGGTTGGTTGGTTGGGTGGGTGGGTGGTTCGGGGTACGGTGTTGTTGCTGTTGGTTTATTTCTGTGAGCAACCATTTTGTGACCATGCTGTCTTGAAGAAATGTTTGGGGTGTGGTTGATTGTTCTGAATGGCATGTGTTGAGATTGACCATCAGTGAGTTTATTCATGTGTGACAATTTTCAAGATGTTTATTATTTAAAGCCGCTGCAACAACATTTTGTTTTCAGTTGGTTTGTTTGGAGAGGCTTTGCTGGTTTGAGGTCAAGGCAGATTATTGGCAGCGTCTCATAAGGTGACTGTCTTCAAGTAATTTGCATATCTGAGATGTCTATTGTCTATGTAAATCAGTGGCGGTCGGTGCCGTTTAAGATGAGGGAGGACACATTTATATTACAGCATGTTGGATGACTGTCACTCATATTCCATTCACCCAGAGTAATGTAACAGTGATAGGTTTAGGCTACTACATGATACTCAGATTTTCCCTATACCCATCATGAGGTTGCTACAACTCAGCCAATTAATGAAAGTTTACAACGTAGGTGCACTCACGTCGAGAGACAAACTTGAGGTGACAGACATTGACACATGGACAGACAGTGGCATTCAATACCGCCTTGCACACTCTTTGTTTGTGGAAAATCTTTCCTCTTTCTTTTAAAAATAAAACACTTTCAAAGTTTGGAAAAGTAACATAGACTTTTATTACGCGTGTAACAAAGCCGAGGAGCCTCCGGAGACCACTAATCTTCCCAGACTCCTCTCGCTCGTCTTATACACATTTGTGGTTACATAGCATGCATAGTCCCTCCCTCACGAGTAGGATGATTAACACCTCTTAACCGTTTTCCACTATAGTTTCAAAACCTTTAAATTCTGGTTTGTCTAACTCTTCTTCCTGTCAGCAGTTAAACCTTCAAGATATAAAACACTCTCCCATTGGCAATAAACCTTCAAGATACGAAACAATGAAACCATAGTGGCGACCCCTTAATAATTGTACAAAGATAAACACATTCACCCATGAAGGCAACCAGACACACACTCATAAATCTAAACAGACATGCACACATTATTCTTAGCACATGTTACAACCTGGTACAACCACAGCACAATACAGACACTTGTTTTATTCAACTATTCAACTAGTCATTCTTATATTATAGCTAGTGTGTGTCTAAGTGTAACCCATAAAACCATATGATTATCTTCTCTTGGGATTCACTGACTGTTCTGACTGTTGGGCTTTACTGACTGCTCTGACCTCCATTCTGTTGTTATCCTATGCCACTTTATACATTTACTGAATAACCTACTGTGGTTTCTAACCTTCCAATTCTGTTCTTTGGATCATAGGCCTAAAAATATTGAACAAAAGATTTAAAATATTCAACAGCATCTAGCTGATATAGGGTGTAATCATTAGTCCAAATGTTGCAAATGAGACTTTCTATTGGACAAATTCAGGTATGTTTATCCCCGTTTTTTTGTTCAGTTTGCTTATGTTTAAGAAACGTTTATCAACAGAATCAGCGGAATGAATACACCCCTAATAATGCAAAAAACACAGTTCATAGCAGCCATGTTGTATTCCTTCTCACATGCACTCTCCTCCTGTCACCTTTGTTTGTGGACTTCAATGCACATCACAAAAAAACTTTTCCAAGCCAAACCATATCATAACCGCTACACACAGCCTACATCGTTGTCACCATATTTGCTAAAGTAACATCATAGTCAGCATAACTAATAGAACTAATGTGTTAGTAAACCCGCTACAATAATGCAGTAATGTTTTTATTTATTTATTTTATTTCACCTTTATTTAACCAGGTAGGTCAGTTGAGAACAAGTTCTCATTTGCAACTGCGACCTGGCCAAGACAAAGCAAAGCAGTGTGACAAATAACAACACAGAGTTACACATTAAACAAACAGTCAAAAACACAATAAAACACAAAAACACAATGTTACAGTGTACAGTCAGTAAGCAGTTCCATCGGCGAGCCCCGATGGCAATAAATTAGTAAAATCAAAAGCTTATCTTGACTTGGAAGAGTTCCAGTGTTGTGTTGGATAGTCATAGTCAGATAGCTAACATAGCATCCCTCTGTTTGAGCAGAGGGTTTCAGTAGGCTAAACTAGCTAGCTGCATTTGCTAGCTAAACAAGTGAAACGGAAACTGAAAAAATGATAAAATCTCTCTCTCTGTTTCTCTTTTGCTTCTCCTTCATTTTGGAAGAAAGTAATTTCTTCAAAACTGTTCAACTATTGTCTTTCTCTCTCTTTGAGTCAACTTCTCACCACATTTTATGCACTGCAGTGCTAACTAGCTGTAGATTATGCATACAGTACTAGATCCATTCTCTGATCCTTTGATTGGGTGGACAACATGTCAGTTCATGCTGCAAGAGCTCTGATAGGTTGGAGGATGTCCTCCGGAAGTTGACATAATTACCATGTAAGTCTATGGAAGGGGGTGAGACCCATGAGCCTCCTAGGTTTTGTATTGAAGTCAATGTACCGAGAGGAGGACGGAAGCTAGCTGTCCTCTGGCTACACCATGGTGCTACCCTACAGAGTGCTGTGGAGGCTACTGTAGATGTCACACCCTGAGTGGTTTCACCTGTTGTCTTGTCTCCACCCCACACCAGGTGTTCCCTATTCACCATTAGTCCTCTGTGTATTTAATCCCTGTTCACTGTTCTGTCAGTTGCCAGATCGTCTTGTCCTGTACAGTCGTTTCCAGCGTTCCATGTTTCCAGTGTTATTCCCCGTTACCCGTGTTCAGTTCTGTGTTTTCCCCGGTGTCGATATCTGCCTGTTCTACCCTACTACGAGCCTGCCTACTCCTGTGTACCTCAGCCCTTCTGCCTCGACTATCGCCTTCTGCCTGTCCACCGACCAACGAGCCTGCCTACCTCTGCCGTGTTATCCTGTTGCCAACCTTTGCCTGTCCTCCGATTACGAGACTGTCTACTCATTAAATATATATTTTATTGGAATCTATCCTGCCTCTGTGTCCGCATTTGGGTCCACCTGCCTGCCTTGTGTCAGTAGACCTTCATTGAAAAATAGTGTGTTTTAATCAAATATTTGGTGACGTGATTATATTTAGTATAGTTTAATCTAAAAAGGATAACTTTTTGAATGTTTTTAACGTTTTATTTTGATGGTCCTCTTACTCCTCTGAGGAGCCTCCACTAATTTAAATGCAGTGGTTAACTGTTCTTTCTTTCTTACCATCAGAAGTACAGTATTGTTTCACTGTTTCTGTGAAAGCAATGTTGTATTTCAGAAAGCTATCTAGTGGAAGTAACAGATCTAAGAAGTCATTTTGGTGTAGCAAACCTAAGCTTTACTGTTTCCTTTAATCTAACGTTGTTACAGTTGCAATACAAATAGTATATTTTTGCTTAAGTTGTCTGGTTCAGAACTGTTGACACAACTTAATAGGTGGCATGTCAACAGTTGTGTTCTGGTTGAGGGGTTCCCCTCATTAAACAGTAGGCTGGTGTAGTGTGTTGTGTTCTGGTTGAGGTGTTCCCCTCATTAAACAGTAGGTTGGTAGGTGTGCCGCTAACCCTAGTCGGCAGTTTTTACTACAATATACTACAGCCATATCCACAAAACACTTTAGTAAATACTATAGTATACTGCAGTCATGTCCGCAAAAACACTACAGTAAATACTGCAGAATACTACAGTCATGTCCACAAAAACACTACAGTGAATACTACGGTATACTGCAGTCATGTCTGCAAAAACACTACAGTGAATACTATAGTATACTGCAGTCATGTCTGCAAAAACACTACAGTGAATACTATAGCATACTGCAGTCATGTCCGCAAAAACACTACAGTGAATACTGCAGAATACTACAGTCATGTCCACAAAAACACTACAGTGAATACTACAGAATACTGCAGTCATGTCTGCAAAAACACTACAGTGAATACTCTAGCATACTGAAGTCATGTCCGCAAAAACACTACAGTAAACACTACAGTAAAGTCTGTGAAAAATCTCCACCAGATCCAGGGCTCCCTTGAAAAGAGAGATTCCTATCTCAATGGGATTCACCCGGGTAAATAAAGGACATTAAATATTGAGTTTTACAGTTGTCCATTCTGCTCATTACTATAGATGGTCCTCAGGCCTCAGCTGCTGGCTCCAGCCCTAGCCTCTAGCCCAGAGCTCCAGCCCCTGGTCTCCTCTGTTACCACAGGACCAATTAGTACTTAGAAGCGACACGCTAATCCTTCATGGAATGTCTTTGTTCAACTGCATTTTAAACGATTCCCTCATACATCAATAGATTGGACTGGCAAGATGTTGTTTAAATCAGCCCCATGCTGAGTTAACTGGAATAACGTTTTGTGTGTGTGACATAGCTCATTTAAAACTGTAATTTCTGATCATACTTTCTCGTGCAAGATATTCTCTCTCTCTATTATCATAGTTTATAATCCAATCATGGTGCGTGAATAATCTGTGTTTTCAGTAGAACAGTGAAAACAGAGCTAGGAGCTGAGAAAGGGCTAGTTGTCATAGAAACAATGGTGTCTGTCAGTGGGGATGACACAACTGTTCCCAAGGTAATCCCTATCCACATATTTGATGCATATAGATCTGTCATGCTTTCAAAAACACATGTTTTAGAAAATATGAGGGAAACCTGAAAAGCCTTTCATCTGTAACAGCAGGGTCAAGTCTTTTAGCTCCATTCTCATCTGGGTCCCCCAAAAGGTATACAGCTGCCTGTGTTAGATGGACACATCAGTCTGTTACTGGGCTGAAAGTGTCCTCAGCAACAGACTGATGTCTCCATCTCCACAGGGCTAACAGTGTCCTCAGTAACGAAATGATCTCTCCATCTCCACAGGTCTGAAAGTGTCCTCAGTAACGGACTGATGTCTCCATCTCCACAGGGCTAAAAGTGTCCTCAGTAACAGACTGATGTCTCAATCTCCACAGGGCTAACAGTCTCCTCAGTAACATACTGATGTCTCCATCTACACAGGGCTTAAAGTGTCCTCAGTAATGGGCTTATGTCTCCATCTCCACAGGGCTAAACGTGTCCTCAGTAACAGACTTATGTCTCCATCTCCACAGGGCTAAAAGTGTTCTCAGTAAAGGACTGATGTCTGATTCTCCACAGGGCTAAAAGTGTCCTCTGTAACAGACTGATGTCTCCATCTCCACAGGGCTAAAAGTGTCCTCAGTAATGGGCTGATGTTTTCATCTCCACATGGCTAAACGTGTCCTCAGTTACAGACTTTTGTCTCCATCTCCACAGGGCTAAACGTGTCCTCAGTAACAGACTGATGCCTCCATCTCCACAGGGCTAACAGTGTTCTCAGTAACTTACTGATGTCTCCATCTCCACAGGACAAAAATTCTCCTCAGTAACATAATGATGTCTCCATCTCCACAGGGCTAACAGTGTTCTCAGTAACAGACTGATTTCTCCATCTCCACAGGGTTAAAAGTGTTCTCAGTAACAGACTGATGACTCCATCTCCACAGGGCTAACAGTGTTCTCAGTAACAGAATGATGTCTCCATCTAAACAGTGCTAACAGTGTCCACAGTAACAGACTGATGTCTTCATCTCCACAGGGCTAATAGTGTTCTCAGTAACATACTGATGTCTCCATCTCCACAGGGCTAACAGTGTTCTCTCTAACAGACTGATGTCTCCATCTCCACAGGGCTTACAGTGTTCTCAGTAACGGACTGATGACTCCATCTCCACAGGGCTAACAGTGTTCTCAGTAACAGACTGATGTCTTCATCTCCACAGGGCTAACAGTGTTCTCAGTAACGGACTGATGACTCCATCTCCACAGGGCTAACAGTGTCCTCAGTAACAGAATGATATCTCCATCTAAACAGGGCTAACAGTGTCCTCAGTAACCAAGTAATGTAATACATGTATGCATATTCTAGCCATGCTGTTTCTATTGTGGAGCTCTTAAAGGCCAACATTGTGTGTACTTTCTAGCCATGCTGTTTCTACAGAAAGGTGGAGCTTTAATAGGGTAGATGTGGCAGCAATCAGCATTACAATCTGTTAGACACTGTAAGGCAAAAAGTGACAACATGTTCTCTCTCAAGCACACACACACACACACACACACACACACACACACACACGCACACACAGACACACACAGACACACATGCACACACAGACACACACACACACACACACTCCCCCACCGCAGACAGCAGAACATTTACAGTTGAGTTATCGTCGACACTGTGATCCACAGCCAAGAATCACTTGCCCAGAACTCTAGGCTGGTTGATATGTTATGTGCTATTTGTGCCTCTGTCACCTCAGATCTGGTACTTGTGTCAGAACTCAGAAGTGTTCTAGTGGAAACAGAAACCCTTGCTGGATATTTGTCACTGCTTCAAGTATTGATGTTGGCCTCCTGTGGAGCATGAGGGTTGATGGGGTGTTACAGCTCTGACAGAGTTAAAGGATAAGTGGTTTGATGCATGTGTCTGCCTCTGTGTGTGTGTGTGTGTGTGTGTGTGTGTGTGTGTGTGTGTGTGTGTGTGTGTGTGTGTGTGTGTGTGTGTGTGTGTGTGTGTGTGTGTGTGTGTGTGTGTGTGTGTGTGTGTGTGTGTGTGTGTGTGTGTGTGTGTGTGTGTGTGTGTGTGTGTGTGTAGTACAGATAACACTGCGCCACACTGGGGCACACACACACACACTAATGATGGTAAATGAATGACTCTGAAGATACTTTCTTTACACCGAGACACTGTTCAAAGCTGGAGAAAAGGCAGGCCAACACTCACAAGGATGAGGAGAAGGATGGAGAACCAGAACTAAGAACCAGACCGCGGAGTACAACTGGCACCTAAGTAAACCACTTATACACAAGAGTGGTTTATCGTAATTCAACCAAACTGCTTCTCTGAGCCAACCACACCTCTTAATCTTAACCAAGGTCCCTCTTCTTTCACATTCAACTCATTCCCACAGGTCACTGCTGTAGAAGATAATGTTTTCTCTGTAAATGTACCTATTAAAATATGGGTTGGATGACATGACAAGTTCAAAGTCCCTCCTGTTATTGCAGGTGTTTACACTGTTGCTCACCCACACTGGGCTCTTGATGGGATTTTATCAGATGAGTTTAACCAGGAATCTTTGCATGTCTGAATGTTTGCATGCGTCACAGGCTTTTCAATGTGGTCTTCATTGTCAGGAGGCTTCGCCATGCAAATACCTTCTGAAACATCTCTATCAGTGGAGGTTCCTCATAGGAGGAAGGGGAGGATCATCCTCCTTAGTGAAATTTCATACAAGTAAAAATAGTGAAACATCATAAAAGTTATCCTTTTTAGATAAAACTATACTAAATATATGCATATGTCACCAAATAATTGGTTAAAATACACAGTTTTGCAATTAAGGTCTACTGTAGCCTCAACAGCACTCTGTAGGGTAGCACCATGGTGTAGCCGAAGGACAGCTAGCTTCCGTCCTCCTCTGGCTATAATGACTTCAATACAAAACCTAGGAGGCTCATGTTTCTCAACCCCTTCCATAGACATACATGGTAATCATGACCACTTCCGGAGGACGTCCTCCAAAGCTTTTGCAGTATGAACTGACATGTTGTCCATCCAATCATAGAATTAGGATCAGAGAATGAACCTAGTGTGTTGTATTGGGATTGTGCCAAAGAGTATTATGGGGGTTCTATTTGTTGAGAAGCTTGGTGACATTGTTGGATAGAGATTAAGACTGATATTATCCAATTCA
The DNA here is from genome assembly GCA_023634145.1 of Thymallus thymallus. Classification (NCBI taxonomy): domain Eukaryota; kingdom Metazoa; phylum Chordata; class Actinopteri; order Salmoniformes; family Salmonidae; genus Thymallus; species Thymallus thymallus. The sequence goes on from CM042384.1 coordinate 26,444,669, forward strand.
AATTAGTTTTTTTATTTTATTACAGGTTACTGTCTTTTCTAGGATGTCGAAAACAATTCTGAATGATTTGACAGCTTCCATCTCATCATCCATTAAAAGTTTTCTTATGTATTTATTTAGCAAAGATGATAACACATAATCACTCCGGACAGACACAAGCAAAAACTCATTACATAAATGTTGCAGCAGACTAGGCTACACCTAAACATTAGAAATCTGACATGTTGTATGGGATGAAAATTTGACTATTTTTCAGTCTGATCAACTGTAGGCTACTACAGTTTTTCTCAAATGCTAAAACACAAAAGCCAATCCTCTAAACCAAATGACCAGTTGTCTAAACACATTTACTAAATCTAGCCATCATTTTCCAATATCATAAACACATTTCACATGAAGACACAATTCACAAAACACAATCCTCCATTCTCATAAATCTTAACACATTTTTCCTTGCTAAAACACAAGTTGCAAAAGAACTCTGCTCATATTCTCAAATGAAAGCTCATGTGATGCAAAATGCTTGCCACAGTCAGCAATATTTGAACACATTGAACACACCTGGCGTCATTCATTACACACAACGACTCGAAATTGAAGACACTTGTTGCTAATGCTGTGACCACATGTATAAAAGCAAGTTCAGAGTGCACAGTTTGCTGAAGATTCCAAACAAACACAATGGATGAAGGCAGAGTCAGGGGAAGAGGAATTTGAGTCAGAGGAGGGAGAAGAGCTGGCCATGGAAGAAGAGGAGGAGGCCAACAAGGGAGAGGAGGAGGCCAACAAGGGAGAGGAGGAGGCCAACAAGGGAGAGGAGGAGGCCAACAAGGGAGAGGAGATGGTCCAGGAGGGAGAGCAAGACAACCTCGCACCATCATTACGGACGAGATGCGAGCAACAGTCATTGACCATGTCATTGTCCATGGCATGACAATGGCTGAAGCAGGACTAAGAGTCCGTCCAAACCTGAGTAGGTTCACCGTGGCCACCATTATCAGGGCATTCAGACAACACAACAGGTATTGTACTCTATTGCTTTCTTTGTCACAATACAATTTTACAAGCCTGTGAAAGTAGTCTATTGGTTTCAATAGTTGTTACTGTATTGTAAAACATGTCAATTGACAACACATGTTTCTTTCTTTAGAGTTGAAAGAATGCCACATAGAGGTGGGAGGGTTGCCATATTTACAGCGGCACAAGAAACCCTCATTGTGGATATGGTTCGTGAGAACAACCTCATCAGACTCTGGGAGATCAGAGACAAAGTCATTGCCGATAATGTCAACTTTGAGAGCATTGATGATGTCAGCTTGGCCACAATAGACCGAGTTCTCCGGCGCCAAAAGATACGGATGAAACAGGTCTATAGGGTTCCCTTTGAGCGCAACTCTGCGCGACACAAAGACCTACGTTACGAGTATGTGCAAGTAAGTATACATCCATGTTCACAGTACAGTTAGTGGACATACTGTGTTGCTCAGTGGCCTACATTACTTCTGGACAATACTGTGCTACCTGATTGACTGTTGTTCTGAACACCTGTGCACTTTCACATTTTAACAGAGGATATTACAGTTGGACGCGATGGCCAGACCTCATGAGTACCTCTTCCTGGATGAGGCTGGCTTCAACCTGCAGAAACGAAGGCAAAGAGGCCGTAACATCATTGGCCAAAGAGCCATCACTGAGGTTCCTGGCCAACGGGGGGGTAATATTACTCTTTGTGCGGCCATGGGTTTGGAGGGGCTTGTCCACCGGCGTGCTGTCCTTGGGTCTTACAACACCCAACGTCTCCTCACCTTCCTAGAGGAGCTAAAAGACATCCTCCTGGACCGCCAACAACACCATCCTGGGCCCGCACATCACATTTATGTGATCATTTGGGACAATGTAAGCTTCCACAGAACAAACCAAATCAGAGAGTGGTTCACCACCAACAGTAACCACTTTTTAAACGTCTGTCTGCCACCCTACTCCCCTTTCCTGAACCCTATAGAGGAGTTCTTCTCATCGTGGAGATGGAAGGTTTATGACAGACAACCATACACTAGAGAGAACCTCCTGAGGGCAATGGAGCTGGCCTGTGTTGACATCCCAGTGGAGGCCTTCCAAGGATGGATTCGCCATTCCAGGGCGTTTTTCCCGCGGTGCCTGGCAAGAGACAATATAGCCTGCGATGTGGATGAGGTGATGTGGCCCGATGCAGCTCAGCGACATGATGCCGCACAGTGATTGTGGTGTGTGTGTGGTGTGAATAAAGTAAATAAAAAAACTTCACACCCTGATCATGTTTTCAAGAGTACTGTTGTGTGCAATTGATTCTGTTTTTGCATTGAGTTGTTACAGTAGTGTACATGCAGAATTTACTATAGATTTATACTCTTCATATGAAACTCACAAATCTAAATGCCTAATCCTCTGCAGAGATCTAAGAAGATCCATTACTGCAAAGTTTCTAAAAATATGCATTGGCAGTTATGAAACAAAGAACCTTCTCACAAATTGAGCATTGTGTTTTCAATTGTTTTGCTGTAGTGTGTAATGATGTGTATAGTGTTTACATTTTTGAAAGCTTCGAGCTGCTCTTTTGGTGTGAAAGTTTGAGTTTTGAAGTGAGAAGGAATTAAGTATATATTCAAAATTGGGCTGGCTAAAATGCTTATATGTTTTTAATCCAAAATGATTAACTGGAATTAATCAATCAACATAATAGTGATGACAAATATTTTTTTAAAGGCCTACAGTTGCTAACTTGTGTGTGGGTAGCAGGTAGCCTAGTGGTTAGAGTGTTGGGCCCGTAATTTTCTCACTCATCATTATTCACGGTTCATTCAGGATTATCCGTAATCATGGTAGCATCCCACATTAATGTTTAGAAACATAGTCCATTCCTGTTCCAAAATTACACTATACATTATTTACCATTCATTTCTATTGGGCAGAAAATACTCTGAAACACAACAACAACAAATGCATCCAACATCTTTGTAGAGTCACAAGCTTTGATGTAACTATTGCTATGAATTTGGGACCAAATACTAAACCTTTTACTACGTTAATACACATATAAGTGAATTTGTCCCAATACCTTTGGTCCCCTAAAATGTGCAGTAATTTTAAGCGGTTAACCCGAAAATGCCGTCAAATTAAATCCGATAGTCTACACTTTAATTTCATAGTCATTGTATAATTTTAAATCCAAAGTGCTTGAGTAGAGATCCAAAACTAACAACAAAATGTGTCACTATTGAAATACTTCTGGAGCTCACTGTGTCTATTACAGTATTTGGTAGGTAGTTAGAAAGTACAGCTCGGTTTCCTCATTTTGTGGTCAGTGGCCACATATCCTGTCTTCTCTTGAGAGCAAGATATACCTATGACAACCTCTCTCAGTAGCAAGGCTATGCTCACTGAATCTGTACATTGGCAAGACTTTTCTTAATTATGAGTCAGTTACATCGGTCAGGTATTCTGCCACTGTGTACTCTCTGTTTAGGGCCAAATAACATTCAAGTAGTTCTCATTTGGTTGGGTCTAATTGTGTTGCTGTCCTGGAGTCCCAGAACCAGCTGGCTGAGGGGACTCTTCTCTAGGTTCATCTCTCTGTAGGTGAAGGCTTTGTGAGGGTTTAGGTGGTTGTGGAATTTAACTTTTTTTGGATAATTAGTCGCTATAGTACTAATTCTGCTCTGCATGCATTATTGTCTCCCTCTCTCACTCTCTCTTCCCCTCTGTTCAAACTCACCTCACTGCAGCCTTCAGCTCTACCGTGAGGCTAGGCATCTGATTGGATGAGGCCATGCTATGATGTCATTGCTGAACCTTATAAGGGTTCTGACAGACAGCCTGGGAGCGACATTAGCAGAAACACTGCACAGCAAGCTTACTGTGGGAGGGAGATACAGAAAGAGAGCAAGAGTGAGAGAGAGAGAGAGAGAGAGAGAGAGAGTGAAAGATCGAAAGAGAGGGGGAGCTGACAGAATGATGTGGGGAACTATACACTGAGGAACTACCTAAACCTGAGGAAGACTTTTCTGACAACGTGTATGGGAGGCCGGACAGGGACCATAACCTGTGGAGGTTTGTACATGTATTGTTTGTTTTTGTCTGCTGTTGTCATGGGAGTTATTTCACTCAAGTTACCCATTGTTTTAGCCTCTCATGCGGTTTCTCCCACCCTCTCTCTCTCTCCCTCTCTCTCTCTCTCTCTCTCTCTCTCCCCATCTCTCTTTCTCTCTCTCCTACCTCTAGACCATGGGCAGCCCCACCCCCCTTGTGCCTTCCCTCAATGTCACCGAGTCAGCCAACACATCTTGGGCTGGGGTGGCTGGCGGCGAACCAGGTTACAACGAGTTGGAGATGGTCCTCCTAGGTATGGTGATGTCACTGCTGGTCGTAGGCATTGTGTTTGGCAACACCCTGGTCATCATAGCCATCTACCGGTTCCAGAGACTCCAGAACATCACCAACTGCTTCATCACCTCTCTGGCCTGCGCCGACCTGGTCATGGGTCTCATCGTGGTGCCGTTCGGTGCCTGCTACATCATCTTCAACACTTGGCACTTCGGCAGCTTCTGGTGTGAGTTCTGGACCGCTACTGATGTTTTGTGTGTGACGGCCAGCATCGAGACGCTCTGCGTGATAGCGCTGGACCGTTACCTGGCCATAACCTCTCCGTTCCGCTACCAGTCTCTGCTGACCAAGTGTAAGGCACGCGTGGTGGTCCTGCTGGTGTGGCTGATCGCTGGACTCATCTCCTTCTTACCCATTCACATGAAGTGGTGGATCAGTGACGACGCGGAGGCACAGGCCTGCATCCAGAACAGCAACTGCTGTGACTTCAACACCAACACAGCCTACGCCATCACCTCCTCCATCATCTCCTTCTACATCCCCTTAGTTGTCATGGTGTTTGTCTACAGCCGTGTGTTCCAGGAGGCCAAGCAACAACTACGCAAGATTGACCGCAGCGAGGGGCGCTTCCACGCCCATAACAACAACATGGGAGGAGGAGGAGGAGGAGGAGGAGGAGGAGGAGGAGGAGGAGGAGGAGGAGTGGAGAGTAACAACGAGAGCCGAGGAGTTGGAGGAGGCTTCAAGAAGACCAAGTTCTGCCTGCGGGAACACAAGGCCCTGAAGACATTGGGGATCATCATGGGGATCTTCACGCTGTGCTGGTTGCCCTTCTTCGTCCTCAATGTGGTGGTAGCCATCTGGAAGATAGGGGACATCGGACTCGCCTTCAGGATACTCAACTGGATAGGTTACGCCAACTCCGCTTTCAACCCCTTGATCTACTGCAGGAGCCCTGAGTTCAGATACGCATTCAAGGAGATCCTGTGCATCAAGAAGCTCCGGTTCCCAAACCTAGGGCCTACTAATGGATACGTGTACAGCGGACACAGCTGGCAGAGTGAGCACCAGGGAGGGAGGAGTAAGGGGAGCTCGGAGGACAGTGACCCAGCTGCAGACGGGAGCTCTGGGAGGGGAGAGGTGGGTGGCAGTGGAGCTGCGGATGGAACAGACACGAACGGGAACTGCAGTAAGGGTTAACGACTGTACTTTAACCCCTCACCTTGCTAAGAGAAGGGAACAACATTTGGAACAGACAGACACTGTGATCGCCCATTGTCACTTCACTGAGTGAAGACTGTCACTGAGATAAGACTGGAGGGATGGATAGAGGGGGAATGGTGAGTGGATAACACACGTGGGATTTGTTAGATTCAGGACAGGAGAGGAATGTTGTTATTTTTTACCGGTAGGTTTGATAAGTTGATCACTTTATGTTTTAATATGTACTGTTTCATCTACCTCACCTTGTCGTTTCAGATATCTGAGTGTGTAAGAGAGAGAGAGAGAGAGAGAGAGAGAGAGAGAGCTAGATCATGGTGCTTTGTGTCCTCTTTCATCATTCTATACAGTACATTCCAACACCAACCCAGACCAGACTTCCTTACATCACTAAACTTTACTGCCGTGACACACATGGACCATTTTCTTGAGTTTCAAACAAGATATTTAAATATTTAGAGTTGGGCACACGTGGCTTTTGCATTCAACGACATGACTGTCAATTGATAATAGCTACTGTGCCACACCTCCCCTAGCCTTATTGATCTGTTTTAAATATAACTAGGTAAGTGAGTTAAGAACAAATTATTATTTACAATGACAGCCATAGAAGTAAATCACCACTGGAGCAAATTAGGGTTAAGTGCCTTGCTCAAGGACACATTGACAGGTTTTCACCTTGTTGGCTCAGGGATTTGATCCAGCAACCTTTCGGTTACTGGCCCAATGCTCTGACCACTAGGCTACCTGCTGAACTCTCCTCACCGCTCTCCTCTCGTCAACTCTCTGCTCTATCTTTACCCTTCTCTCCCAAGTCTCCCGGTGTTTCTATCAGAAGTCAGTGGTTAGTCTGCGGTTTGTTGACTGGATCTGTCGTTGTCGTTCTGGGAAGTAGCCATGTTTACTGAGAGCAGCGTCAGTAGTTTCCTCAGTGATCTGAGGGAAGGGTACAGACTGACTCCATGGAATAACAAACAGTCTGTGGAACCAGGCCAGAGATAACAGTGTCCCTGTCTCCTGTCCTAGAGGTGCTACTTACAGGACCCAGGCAGGCTGCATCTGAAATGGCACCCTATTCCCTATCTAGTGCACTAATTTTGACCAGGGCCCTAAGGCGGTCAGACCAGTCAACATGATTGAGACAACAGGTGGACTGGGAGATTGAGATGTTTCTGATCAGGATGTGATCACTGGTGGGTCTTTGGAACTCTGTGAAGTTTTCTAGAGTTTTTCCAAATTAAACGTCTGGATCGTTCAGGAAATCTGTGCAAGGATTCGACTAGACAATGACCTGGTTCTACAGCTGTTGATGTCATCTGTATCACTTAGTTTCTCTCTCTTTATATATCTCTTTCTATCTCTGTATTTATCTCTGTGTCTATCTCTGTATCTAGCTCCTCTCCCATCTCTCCCTCTCTCTCTCCCTCCCTCTCTCTCCCTCTCTCTCTCTCTCTCGCTTTCTCTGGCTTGCTTCTCTCCAGGAAATTCCTCTGTTGTTGCTGGGCTTAGCCCGGTCCAGGCTGATAAACAGGGGATAAATCCATTATCTCTGCTGTTTAGCCGGGGAATCAGAGGACTGCCTCCCTCCTAAACAACAGCCTCTCTAGATTAGGATGTATAACGGTTCCCCTGTCAGACGGTTAGCAGGAGAATGTCACATCTATTCCCCATACTCCTCAAGTCTCTAATGTGACATCTATTCCCCATACTCCTCAAGTCCTAATGTGACATCTATTCCCCATACTCCTCAAGTCCTAATGTGACATCTATTCCCCATACTCCTCAAGTCTCTAATGTCACATCTATTCCCCATACTCCTCAAGTCTCTAATGTCACATCTATTCCCCATACTCCTCAAGTCTCTAATGTGACATCTATTCCCCATACTCCTCAAGTCCTAATGTGACATCTATTCCCCATACTCCTCAAGTCTCTAATGTGACATCTATTCCCCATACTCCTCATGTCCTAATGTGACATCTATTCCCCATACTCCTCAAGTCTCTAATGTCACATCTATTCCCCATACTCCTCATGTCCTAATGTGACATCTATTCCCCATACTCCTCAAGTCCTAATGTGACATCTATTCCCCATACTCCTCAAGTCTCTAATGTCACATCTATTCCCCATACTCCTCATGTCCTAATGTGACATCTATTCCCCATACTCCTCAAGTCCTAATGTGACATCTATTCCCCATACTCCTCAAGTCTCTAATGTGATATCTATTCCCCATACTCCTCAAGTCCTAATGTGACATCTATTCCCCATACTCCTCAAGTCCTAATGTGACATATATTCCCCATACTCCTCAAGTCCTAATGTGACATCTATTCCCCATACTCCTCATGTCCTAATGTCACATCTATTCCCCATACTCCTCATGTCCTAATGTGACATCTATTCCCCATACTCCTCAAGTCCTAATGTGACATATATTCCCCATACTCCTCAAGTCTCTAATGTGACATCTATTCCCCATACTCCTCAAGTCCTAATGTGACATCTATTCCCCATACTCCTCATGTCCTAATGTGACATCTATTCCCCATACTCCTCAAGTCTCTAATGTCACATCTATTCCCCATACTCCTCAAGTCCTAATGTGACATCTATTCCCCATACTCCTCAAGTCCTAATGTGACATCTATTCCCCATACTCCTCAAGTCTCTAATGTGACATCTATTCCCCATACTCCTCAAGTCTCTGATGTCACATCTATTCCCCATACACCTCAAGTCTCTGATGGAACATGTATTCCCCATACTTCTCAAGTCTCTGTGGCTGTGTCCCAAATTATACCCAAGTGTATTCACCAAAACCCCGACCACTTCTCCTAGCTGTTTTAGACATAACCCAGACCACTTCCCCTAGCTGTTTTATACATAACCCCGACCTGGCCGACCACTTCCCCTAGCTGTTTTAGACATAACCCAGACCACTTCCCCTAGCTGTTTTAGGCATAACCCAGACCACTTCCCCTAGCTGTTTTATACATAACCCCGACCTGGCCGACCACTTCCCCTAGCTGTTTTAGACATAACCCAGACCACTTTCCCCTAGCTGTTTTAGACATAACCCAGACCACTTCCCTTAGCTGTTTTAGACATAACCCCGACCTGGCCGACCACTTCCCCTAGCTGTTTTAGACATAACCCCGACCTGGCCGACCACTTCCCCTAGCTGTTTTAGACATAACCCCGACCTGGCCGACCACTTCCCCTAGCTGTAGACTTTCTTGTGATCAACAGTGTGCTATGATAAATGTAGCTATTGTCGGCCTGGCTTTCCTCTACCTGTGTATAACAGTGTTAGAGACCTGTGTGTGTGTGTGTGTGTGTGTGTGTGTGTGTGTGTGTGTGTGTGTGTGTGTGTGTGTGTGTGTGTGTGTGTGTGTGTGTGTGTGTGTGTGTGTGTGCGTGTGTTGTTCTTTTGGAGGAATCTCTATGTCCTGTGCTGTAGTTTTTCTGCTACACAAAAAATATGTCAATGTGGGTCAATGTGTGCCTAGCAAATAAATAATTTTATATTCATGAATACATGGTGAAAAGCAATCATCATCATATGGAACGTGCGAATCTAGTAACCATCTCACTACTTTTGCAGTAGTAGCCTACAAAAACAGAAAGGACACACACATTGAAAAGAAAACATGTTTTTAGACTGATCCATGGACATCAAGAACCCACATTTAGACTGATCCATGGACATCAAGAACCCACATTTAGACTGATCCATGGACATCAAGAACCCACATTTAGACTGATCCATGGACATCAAGAACCCACAAGAATGCAAATCCAGAGGGTATTCGCCTTATTCAAGTGGATTGGGCTACATAAGGCAAATACGTTCCACTGTAAAAGCATGCATGTGTGCTCTGTATTTGTTTGTGTGTATTGGACATCTCTGTGACGTTACTTTACTTCTGTGGTCTGTTGTGTTTGTGCGTATTGGACATCTCTGTGACGTTACTTTACTTCAGTGGTCTGTTGTGTTTGTGTGTATTGGACATCTCTCTTTTGACGTCTGTCAAAAAAATAACAAAAGAAAAGCTTCTAAATAAGAACATCTAGCATAAACTGGACAGCTACACTGTCCTCTTCTGGCCATGCCCTCCCCCTGCACCTTGGCTCTGTGTGTGTCAAAGTTCACCATGATGCGTATCTGGGGTCTGTGCATGCTCGCAGGGCCGGCCCTAGCCTTTTGGGCCTCCCCCACCTCGCGGGCAAAACATTTTAGTGGCCCCGCTTTTGACCGAGGAGTGGAAAATGACTTATTTAAGAGTTAATAAAATGTTTTAGAGTTAATAACATTTCAGAGTAATCCTGCAGTTGTACACATTTTGTCATGACTTTTGTCATGACGTTATCTGAGTGAGAATGACTAGTGAAATCAATGGGGGCCACCTGGAGTTCAGGACCCCTAGGCACACGCCCTGTGTGCCCGGTCGGTAATTCGACCATGATACAAGTTTAGACTAACTCACAATTCCCCCCCCACCTTATGTTACGAGATCCTAACAATTAATTTAAACGTAAAGAAGTAAAACCATAAAAACTAGAAATCAAGAATGTTGGGACGAATCCAGTTAACAAACCAAATAGAATGATATGTCCAGCAGTAGATAAACTAAGAATGATATATACAGCAGTAGATATACTAAGAATGATATGTACAGCACTAGATATACTAAGAATGATATGTACAGCACTAGATATACTAAGAATGATATATACAGCAGTAGATATACTAAGAATGATATGTACAGCACTAGATATACTAAGAATGATATGTACAGCAGTAGATAAACTAAGAATGATATGTACAGCAGTAGATATACTAAGAATAATATGTACAGCAGTAGATATACTAAGAATATTATGTACAGCAGATATATTAGAGTGAGCTATGTCAATAATCCAGTATAGAAATAAATATGTGGTGTGTATAATCAGTGTAACTAAATACAATGTACATTAGAGGAAGTATTTGAATGAGCTATGTCCGTAATACAGTATTTAAATATTCAGTGTGAAACGGGAAGCGTCCAGTGGCTCAACGCCTTTCAATGTTTTTTTTTTACTGTACCTAACTGTGATTCATGTGTCCTACAGAAGAACAAGCAGCCGATGCTAGTGGCTGGTCAGCGATGGTTACGTTACCACAGACTAAATACACTTAAGTTGCATCCCAAATAATACCCTATTCCCTACAGGGCCCATAAGGCTCTCGTCAAAAGTAGTGCACTACATAGGCAATAAGGTGTCATTAGAGACAGTTTAGATTTTACAAGCACACTTAATAAATAAAATAGGCCTCTCTGTAAATTAACTTGCTGTGTGGTCTGAGTGGAAGTGTTGTATCAGTTCAATGTTTACTATGCGTTTCCTTTTCAAGATCTTTTCGCACAAGATTTTGTCAATGTTTGGTTGAGGTAACGACCCATGTTCTAATGTCCTGTGGTATTTATGAAATGCACGTGTGCTATGGTGATATTTTGTATTGAAGTAATAAATTATGTATTTGTTGGATGTTATGTAGCTACTAGTGGTTTTGTTTATTCTCCAAACATCCACTCGTTCAATAACTGAAAACACAAGGTATTTCATAAAACCACTTTATCATCATCAGAAGTAAGTAAGTAGCCTATCTCCTGTTCCTGTAGTGATGCAGCTTGATGTATAAGTACACCCCCTGGACAGGATGCTAGTCTATCCCAGGGCCTTAACCCCAATCTATCTCCTTAATGCTGAGACACATCAGGTCCCATTTTTACAGTCTTTGGTATGACAACCCAGGCATCAAACTCCCAACTCTAACCACAAGGCCACTGAGTTGGTATGTTAAAAATAACTTTCAAATAAAATTCTCTAACCGATCGCTAGAGAAAACCAGGATGTCTGCTGTGTCTCTTCCATTCAACAAAGATGTAATCATCGATAACAATCTGTTGTATCAGGCTATATTTGACACAAATACCAAAATAGATTGCTAACATTCTAAATCAGGGGTTAGCAACAGGAGACCTGTGGGCCAAAACCGACCCACAAAACCGACTGTAACGAATGCCCCGCGTGGAGCTGCGGGACCTCCTCCTCTCCGGCGCTCCTCCTTGCCAGTGTTCTAACGGGCGGCAGTAGGATGATGGCAGCAACACCCTTCACCTCCGCACCTGTTTTGTGTTATGTCATTATGTCCTCTATAAGTATCCTGTGTGTTTGCTTCACACCTCACAGGTTATTGTTTTTCTCCATGTTACGTTCAGTTGAGGTGCTGTTTCTCGTTTTTCATTAAAAGTTAAGCTACGTTATCTTCATTTAGCTATTTTGCCTCCTTTTTTCGCCACCACCACTCGCATCCTCACACCGACATGAAAATGTTTTTAGTTTTTTGTAAAAACAAAAGACTAAAATCAACAGGAATCCAGCAAACAAATTATGTATTTAGGAAATCTGTTCCCAGGTATTCCCACCAATGTCTCAATGGAATAAAGGTATGAAATTATTGCTATGTTCAAATCCATTCTTATTTTGGGTTTGGTTGTGGTCAATTTGGTGTACAATAATTAGGTTCCGGCCCCGACTATCCGATTAAAAAAAAATCGGCCAGTAGTTGAATCTAGTTGCCTACCCCATTCTAAATCAACAATGGTATTTCTATATGATAAACCAACCATGGACCATGAGTCTCTTTGCAGTCAGTTACATGATCCTACTGTGCTACAACACAGTGTTGTTTGTACAGAGAGTTCCCAACAGTATCATTCCAGGCCACTGTCACTCTCTGTAGAATGATAAATTCCCTTCTTAAGAAAAGGGAAATCACAGTTTGTACTGTATGTATGTAGCGGTCTGACTGAACTGTGGCAACCAGCTATTTCAGTATGGGAAAGTGGGCCAAGAGCATGTGACTAGGGTGAAGGGATGAAGGGAATGGAGAGATGGAGGGATGGAAGGATGGAGGGATGGATCGAGGCCATGCCTCAGCCCAAGGTTCTGAATGATCATATTTTCATGATCATCTTTATTCTGTCAATCCAAAAGACCTAGATAAACTGACCCATAAAATGTCCATACTTGGCATCTGACCAGAGAGAGAGAGGAGAGAGAGGGAGGGAGAGAGAGAGAGAGAGAGAGAGAGAGAGAGAGAGAGAGAGAGAGAGAGAGAGAGAGAGAGAATATACAGCAGAGAGGAGAGAAGATGAAGGGGAGAGAGAAACTGAGTGCTGTTTCATTCAAACACAGAAAATGTCCATCTGTTGAATTGAGACGAAAATGGCTTCATAGTACGCCAGCAGAATGGAGGTCATGGTTTGAATACTGATTGAATGTGTTCTACAGACAATACATTATCTACCGGGGTTATGACGGATTATTAGACCTTGGGTTGACTAGGACATTTAAGTGGCAGCAACAAACTTCCAGATACAAGCCTCTCGCTACACCTGCAATAACATCTGCTAAATACGTGTATGTGACCAATAACATTCTATTTTATTTGATAATGAGTTCCGATAGGAAAAAGTTGAATCTTCTAACTCTAAAACATACAGCTCCATAATACATTTTTCAAACTTCACAATTTAAATGATATTACCTTCAATGAAACACAGTGTTGAACGTTCAAATTAGAAATTACTGTAATCTTTTTTTTATTTAACTAGGCAAGTCAGTTAAGAACAAATTCTTATTTACAATGATGGCTTACACCGGCCAAACTCAGACGATGCTGGGCCAATTGTGCACCATGCTATGGGACTCCCTATCACGGCCGGTTGTGAGATGCAGTTTCTAAGACCACTGCGCTACTTGGGAGCCCTGTAACTGTAAGTGTCTCTCCTGTTTCTTAATCTCTCTGTGTTCTATCAACAAGAGACAGATAGCAGTGAGGTGGAGCCATCAGACCGCACCTAGCCTCAGACTGAGTCTCAAATGGCACCCTAATCCCTGTACAGTGCATTCCCTTGACTTTTTCCACATTTTGTTAGGTTACAGTCTTATTTTAAAATTGATTAAATAGTTTTTTGTCCTCATCAATTTACACACAATACCCCATAATGTCAAAGCCAAAAAGTTTTTTTGATTTTTTTGCTAATTTATAAACAAACAAAAAAACAGAAATATGCATTTACCTAAGTATTCAGACCATTCACTCAGTACTTTGGTAAAGCACCTTTGACATTGATTACAACCTTGAGTCTTCTTGGGTATGATGCTACAAGCTTGGCACACCTGTATTTGGGGAGTTCTCCCGTTCTTCTCTGCAGATCCTCTCAAGCTCTGTCAGGTTGGATGGGGAGCGTTGCTGCACAGCTATGTTCAGGTCTCTCCAGAGATGTTAGATCAGGTTCAAGTCCGGGCTCTGGCTTGGCCAATCAAGGACATTCAGAGACTTGTCGCGAAGCCACCTCTGCATTGTCTTGGCTTTGTGCTTAGGGTCGTTGTCCTGTTGGAAGGTGAACCTTCGCCCCAGTCTGAGGTCCTGAGCGCACTGGAGCAGGTTTTCATCAAGGATCTCTCTCTACTTTGCTCTGTTCATCTTTCCCTCAATTCTGACTAGTCTCCCAGTCCCTGCTTCTGAAAAGCTTCCACATAGCATGATGCTGCCACCACCATGCTTCACCGTAGGGATGGTGCCAGGTTTCCTCCAGATGTGACGCTTGGTATTCAGGCCAAAGAGATCAATATTGGTTTCATCAGACCAGAGAATCTTGTTTCTCATGGTCTGAGTCCTTTAGGTGCCTTTTGGCAAACTCCAAGCGGGCTGTCATGTGCCTTTTACTGAGGAGTGGCTTCCTTCTGGCCACTTACCATAATGGCCTGATTGTTAGAGTGCTGCAGAGATTGTTGTTCTTCTGGAAGGTTCCATCTCCACAGAGGAACTCTGGAGCTCTGTCAGAGTGACCATCAGGTTCTTGGTTATCTCCCTGACACTCCTCCCCCCGATTAATCAGTTTAGCCGGTCAGCTTTAGGAAGAGTTTTGGTGGTTCCAAACTCCTTCCATTTAAGAATGAGGCCACTGTGTTCTTGGGGACCTTCAATGCTGAAGACATTTTTTGGTACCCTTCCCCAGATCTGTGCCTCGACACAACCTGTGTCGGAGCTCTATGGACAATTCCTTCGACCTCGTGGCTTGGTTTGTACTCTGACATGAACTGTCAACTGTGGGACCTTATATAGACAGGTGTGTGGCTTTCCAAATCATGTCCATTCAATTGAATTTATCACAGGTGGACTCCATTCAAGTTGTAGAAACATCTCAAGGATGATCAATGGAAACAGGATGCACCTGAGCTCAATTTCGAGTCTCATAGCAAAGAGTCTGAATACTTTTAATACATTTGAAAAAAATCTGTTTTCACTTAGTCATCATGGGGTATTGTGTGTAGATTGCTGAGGAAAATTAATGTTATCAATTTTAGAATAAGGCTGTAATGTAAAAAAAATTGAATACTTTCTGAATGCACTATCTAGTGCACTGCTTTAAACAAGAGCCCTATAGGTCCTGGTAAAAAGTAATGTATTATACAGTATGTGTGTGTGTGTGTGTGTGTGTGTGTGTGTGTGTGTGTGTGTGTGTGTCTGTGTGTGTGTGTGTGTGTGTGTGTGTGTGTGTGTGTGTGTGTGTGTGTGTGTGTGTGTGTGTGTGTGTCTTTGTGTGTGTGTGTGTGTGTGTGTGTGTGTGTGTGCCAGGTGAGACATTAAACAGTGAGCATCAAGGAAACATGTCCATGACAGAGAGGTTGAAACTACTACTAACTCTAACTATAAGCCTAACGCTAACCCCGTACCAAAACACCATGGCTGCATCCCAAATGTTTCCCTATTCCCTATATACAGTGGGGAGAACAAGTATTTGATATACTGCCAATTTTGCAGGTTTTCCCACTTACAAAGCATGTAGAAGTCTGTAATTTTTATCATAGGTACACTTCAACTGTGAGTGACGGAATCTAAAACAAAAAATCCAGAAAATCACATTGTATGATTTTTAAGTAATGAATTTGCATTTTATTGCATGACATAAGTATTTGATACATCAGAAAAGCAGAACTTAATATTTGGTACATAATCCTTTGTTTGCAATTACAGAGATCATACGTTTCCTGTAGTTCTTGACCAGGTTTGCACACACTGCAGCAGGGATTTTGGCCCACTCCTCCATACAGATCCCTCAGGTTTCGGGTCGTTGTCATACTGGAAGACCCAGCCACGACCCATCTTCAATGCTCTTACTGAGGGAAGGAGGTTGTTGGCCAAGATCTCGCGATACATGGCCCCATCCATCCTCCCCTCAATACGGTGCAGTCGTCCTGTCCCCTTTGCAGAAAAGCATCCCCAAAGAATGATGTTTCCACCTCCATGTTTCACGGTTGGGATGGTGTTCTTGGGGTTGTACTCATCCTTCTTCTTCCTCCAAACACGGCGAGTGGAGTTTAGACCAAAAAGCTCTATTTTTGTTTCATCAGACCACATGACCTTCTCCCATTCCACCTCTGGATCATCCAGATGGTCATTGGCAAACTTCAGACGGGCCTGGACATGCGCTGGCTTGAGCAGGGGGACCTTGCGTGCACTGCAAGATTTTAATCCATGACGGCGTAGTGTGTTACTAATGGTTTTCTTTGAGACTGTGGTCCCAGCTCTCTTCAGGTCATTGACCAGGTCCTGCCGTGTAGTTCTGGGCTGATCCCTCACCTTCCTCATGATCATTGATGCCCCACAAGGTGAGATCTTGCATAGTGCCCCAGACCGAGGGAGATTGACCGTCATCTTGAACTTCTTCCGTTTTCTAATAATTGCGCCAACAGTTGTTGCCTTCTCACCAAGCTGCTTGCCTATTGTCCTGTAGCCCATCCCAGCCTTGTGCAGGTCTACAATTTTATCCCTGATGTCCTTACACAGCTCTCTGGCCTTGGCCATGGAGGTTGGAGTCTGTTTGATTGAGTGTGTGGACAGGTGTCTTTTATACAGGTAACGAGTTCAAACAGGTGCAGTTAATAGAGGTAATGAGTGGAGAACAGGAGGGCTTCTTAAAGAAAAACTAACAGGTCTGTAAAAGCCGGAATTCTTACTGGTTGGTAGGTGATCAAATACTTATGTCATGCAATAAAATACTAATTAATTATTTAAAAATCATACAATGTGATTTTCTGGATTTTTGTTTTAGATTCCGTCTCTCACAGTTGAAGTGTACCTATGATAAAAATTCCAGACCTCTACATGCTTTGTAAGTAGGAAAACCTGCAAAATCGGCATATATCAAATACTTGTTCTCCCCACTGTAGTTAACTACGTTTGACTAAAGTCCTATGGGCCCTGGTTAAAAATTGTACACTGAAGAGGTAGGGTGTCATTTGGGACTCAGGCCAAAATTAACAGATGACAGAGAAGCTGTTTATTTCCTTAATAAAAGATGCTTTCATACACTTCAGACTCAAATTAACGCTAATGCCTGACTACAGGCACACAATCGCTCACAGACTCTGTCACACACACACACACACATACACACACACACACACACACACACACACACACACACACACACAATAGAGTTTGTAATTAACAGTAAATTGTGTTAATAGTAAACAGCTTGTAGCAGACACGTCCAGAAAACACATCGTCCTCTAGTGAACATTAGTCCTGTTAGTCTGAGGATCTACACACACACACACACACACACACACACACACACACACACACACACACACACGCTTAATTCAATATTTTAACCAAATAAATAATATATTCACCTAATATAGTTTCTTCAACTTGAGAAGTCTTTGTTGTGAGGTCCTTGGATGAGCATATCTGTTTGTGCAGGAATGCGTTCTGTGTGCGTCAGTGGAAGAGGCAGGGGTTGAAATCTCTTCTCCACTTTTAAATTGGATTTGAACGTTCATCCTTGTCCTTTCTTTTGTATGTTACTCACCTTGGTCGTTCCTCCACCTGGCTACCAGAGATCTGACACACACACACACACACACACACACACATATATACACAGACACACTCACAAACACACACACACACACACACACACACACACACACACACACACACACACACACACACACACACACACACACTGGAACCTGCGTATAAGTGTTTGATGGAAGATGAGGTCTTTATTTTCTGTTTCAGTAAAACATGATAACTCATGGTTCCTCTCAAGGATGGGTGCCTTTCAATATCACTATGACAACATCACTTCACATCTCTCACTCTCGGTTCAATTCCCTCACATGGGATCCTTTCAATATCACCACAATATAATGTTGTTCTCTCTGAAAAGTCTTCTGAAGCCTTCTCTACCCAGCCTCACCCAGAGGCCTAACTAGCAAGGAGTATTTCACACACTAATTATATTTAAACAGAGACTGGTCAGTCAACAATCGGCCGAACAGGGCAGACATATCAGAAGATATGACGGAGAAAGACAAGGTCCTTCCAGTGTCACAAAAATATAATTTCCTGTCTGTACTTTGCGTGCTCCAGATACTCTGAAAAGGCTTTTGATAACAATGCACAGCTTATGTCATATATTCTTCGACCAGCCCACACAGACACACACCCAAGCTGTTAATTGGATATGTCACTATATTTCTCTCTGTTTGTAGCCTGAATACAAAGGAAACTCCAGCACACTAATAACTCCTAGCTAGCCTCTTATATATACAGTAGATCAACTAGGTATGCATCCTAACTTTTCCCTATGGGCCCTGGTCAAAAGTAGTGCACTAATTAGGGAGTAGGATGCCACTTGTCACACAGTATACATGTAGGTCTAGCTGGTTTAATGTCTCTTCTTCTTCTTATTTGGGGCTTCTTGGCAGATCGCAACTAACTATCATTTGCATATACCGCCACCTACTGTTTAGGAGTGTGGTCATCCACAGCAACTTACACTACCATCTTAGTTTTGATTTACATTAGGCTGAGTTGTTAGCCAATGTGAATTCAACAGAAAATCAACAAAAAAATGTACCGTGTCATTGGCTTTAGGTTAAAAGTTGATGACTTTTTTTGCAAATCAGTTTTCCACTTCAATTCAACTTCATCACATTGATTTTTGTTGTTGAAATGATGTTACCAGTTTTTGCCCAGTGGGAAGGGTCCATTAGGCCTGACTTCTGACCTTTTGTACTTCTCCCTTTCACTAATGAACTCTCACTGCCCTGGGAGAAACAAACACACACACACACACAAACACACTGGCCCTCCCTTACCCCTCTATGCCCTGTTAACAGTGTGTCCCAGAAAATAGGGCCCCATAAGGCTCTGGTCAAAAGTATTGCCATTACGGAAATACCCAGCCTAATTCCATTTCTATGGCATGTCCCGAATGGCTGATCAAAGGAGAAGCAGTATTTGGTGGTGGTCACAATCCAAGATGGTATTCAAAATACACTACTGTTCAAAAGTTTGGGGGTCACTTAGAAATGTCCTTGTTTTTGAATGAAAAGCAATTTTTTTGTCCATTAAAATAACATCAAATTGATCAGAAATACAGTGTAGACATTTTTAATGTTGTAAATGACTATTGTACCTGGAAACTGCAGATTTTTTTATGGAATATCTACATAGGCGTATAGAGGCCCATTATCAGCAACCATCACTCCTGTGTTCCAACGGCACGTTGGGTTAGCTAATCCAAGTTTATCATTTTAAAAGGCTAATTGATCATTAGAAAACCCTTTTGCAATTATGTTAGCACAGCTGAAAACTGTTGTGCTGATTAAAGAAGCAATAAAACTGGCCTTCTTTAGACTAGTTGAGTATCTGGAGCATCAGCATTTGTGGGTTCGATTACAGGCTCAAAACGGCCAGAAACAAATGAAGGCTATTCCATGCGAGAAATTGCCAAGAAACTGAAGATCTCGTACAAAGCTGTGTACTACTCCCTTCACAGAACAGCGCAAACTGTCTGTAACCAGAATAGAAAGAGGATTGTGAGGATTGGCTAACACAACTGGCCAATGGAACACAGGAGTGATGGTTGCTGATAATGGGCCTCTGTATGCGGATTGGCGAAAGCATCTGCCTCTGATTTCCATTGATAGAAAGTCGTTTTTCAGAGATTGCTTTAAGGCTATTACAAACCTTACCTCAACCATTCAGAGTTAATGCCTAACCTTTACCTTAAACACTTCTAAATCTGACATTTGCAACAAGTTCGAAGTTTGACGTTTCAGAAACATGTATGAACGTTTAATTCTGACGTGAGACTATGAGAGCTAGTTGAGTATTGACCAAACAGAGGGAGGAAACAGATGGTATTATGAGATAATAGCATAGTATGTTTATTGTCTGTTTTCACAGAAATGTTTTGGTTCTCAATGTCATTAAAACTCACTCATAGCAGGACAGGACGTACAAGACAAAGCAGAGTACAACCAACATCCACCAGCCACTGCCTTCTAGGAGTGACAGCATGAGTCATGGGAGGCAGATCCCAGATCCTAGAATGCCAGCCCCCAGGTGTCATGGTTAGGCCACCGGGCTACCGGGCTAGGCACCAGCCCAGAAGCCTCGGGAAGAGAAGCCACCAGTCATTCGGACCACATCCTCTTGCGGTCCTCGAAGTCGGCCTCGTCCTCCCTCGGGCTGGTTCCTGCTCCCGGGCTGGGAGGTCTCAGCTCCAGCAAAGCCCTAGACCACCTCTCCTGTTCCTCAAGCTCCTCCATGAGCCCCCACGAGTGTAGTGGCTGGGGCTCCTCCTCTTCCTTCCCCCGACCACCCCCGTAGCCCCCCCCAAAAAACTGTCTGGGGGTTCTTCGGGGCTCTAGGCTGGGCCTGCCTCTTTGATCACCGACGTGGCCCCTGTCGACGTCCTCTCTGCTCTGGGATCCAACCTTGTTCCAGAGCTAAACAGTGGAGGAACTCCTCCTGGGAGATGAGTTCCACCTCTGTCCAACCCTGCTTGGTTCCGTGGTGGTGGGTTTTTCTGTCACAGTTGCGGTTAGACAGGACCCGAGGCGCAGAGCTGTAAAAACATTCCTTTTATTCAGGTAAGAATAATCCCAAAACCAAAAAAGGAGATACAGCGACCGTGAACAGGAGTGCACAAAAAAAGAACACACACAAAAACCCCAAAACACAGGTGGGAATCCTGAACTTAAATAGGCTCCCCAATTAGAGGCAATGCGGCGCAGCTGCCTCTAATTGTTGACCAATCCCACATAGAACATGGTGAGGTCTCTGGAAACTAAACCTGGAAAACTTAAAGGTTTCCAGAGACCTCTCTGAACATAAATCCTTACACCAGGGCAGAAAAGTTCAGTCAAAACCGCTACCTCACATGTTAACTGCCTCTCATAAAGCTGCCCCTAATTTTTTTTTAAATGTTATTAGGCAAGTCAGTTAAGAACACATTCTTATTTTATAATGACGGCCTACCCCGGCCAATCCCTCCCCTAACCACGCTGGGCCAAATGTGCGCCCTATGGGACTCCCAATCACGGCTGGTTGTGATACAGCCCGGGATCGAACCACGGTCTGTAATGACACCTCGAGCACTGAGACGCAGTGCCTGAGACCGCTGCACTACTCGGGAGCCAATGGGGCTTGATTTCAGCTCTATACTAATGATAGGGAACCATTGAACAAGGAACAAGAAGTCACCTCACAGGAAAGATAAAGCTATTACATCTATTATAGCTAAAGTTATCATTATATCTATTGATGTGAAGTGTTCAGACTGGACTATAGTAGATACAGTAGATAATAGCTCCTCAGTGTGATTGCCTGTCCTCCACAACAAGAACAAAAATTGATTTCTCAGAGCCTTTGTCCAAACACTAATAAAAAAGAAGTGTGAATTGGAAGATTGAGTTATGTTTCAAAGAGCAATGTTTCAAGCACATGTTCCACATGCAGCAGAATGACTGATTGAATTAGCTCCATCTCAGAGGTCAGTGATTGATCAGAATTACTGATGTTGAATTAGCTCCATCTCAGAGGTCAGTGATTGATCAGAATTACTGATGTTGACTTAGCTCCATCTCAGAGGTCAGTCATTAAGAGCAGAAGGTTGATGATGATGATGATACATACTGGTCAGCCATGCATCCTCCATTAAAAACAAACATCACTGTTTGGGAAATTAAATCATTGTGTAGAAACCTTTTCTACATACAACTATTACATTTAAATGGCCTTGAAGCAGATGCTGTTATCCAGAGCTGTTATCTGTTCATCTTAAGGTAGCTAGGTGAGACAACTACATAAAACTGACATAACAAGCACATTACACACATAACCACCGAAGGAACCCAGAACAGATACACCTTTTTAAATTCTTCAAACTCATTGTTAATTGTTTGGATTTTTTTTTATTTAACCTTTATTTAACTAGGCAAGTCAGTTAAGAACAAAATCTTATTTACATTGACGGCCTACACCAGCCAACCCAGACGACACTGGGCCAATTGTGTACCACCCTATGGGACTCCCAATCACGGCCAGTTGTGATACAGCCTGGAATTGAACCAGGGTGTCTGCAGTGACGCCTCTAGCACTGAGATGCAGTGCCTTAGACCTCTGCGCCACTCGGGAGCCCCAGGTCCTTGCAGGTGCTGGTTTTGTGTGGGCTTGTGTGAAGACTGCAGGAATAAATAATACAATGTTTTAATCCAGAGTTAAAAAGAAGGGTGCAGCATAGACAGCTTTTCATTATGACAGACAGGTTACGGAAGAAACTAATTATAATTAAAAAGTGATTCATCTCTGTCTCCTGTGTGTGTGTGTGTGTGTGTGTGTGTGTGTGTGTGTGTGTGTGTGTGTGTGTGTGTGTGTGTGTGTGTGTGTGTGCGTGCGTGCGTGCGTGCGTGTGTGTGTGTTTGTCAAAGTCTTTGACACACTGTTTATGAAATATGGATGTAGAAGATAATTGACTGTCATCTCCCTGTCCTCCTGGAGGTGTTAAGTATAAGTAGACGTGTGTGTGTGTGTGTGTGTGTGTGTGTGTGTGTGTGTGTGTGTGTGTGTGTGTGTGTGTGTGTGTGTGTGTGTGTGTGTGTGTGTGAATGGGAATAACACGTGGAAAATTCCATCTATCCATCTTATAGGGGTGTTAAAGGGAAAGGGGATTTCTAGTCAGTTGCACAACTATGCATTCAACCTAAAGGTGTCTTGCGCATGAAACAGAGATGTGTGGGGGTTAACTGCCTTAATCAACGTCCACGGCTCCCAGGGAGCAGTTGTTGTGGGGGTTAACTGCCTTAATCAACGTCCACGGCTCCCAGGGAGCAGTTGTTGTGGGGGTTAACTGCCTTAATCAACGTCCACGGCTCCCAGGGAGCAGTTGTTGTGGGGGTTAACTGCCTCAATCAACGTCCACGGCTCCCAGGGAGCAGTTGTTGTGGGGGTTAACTGCCTTAATCAACGTCCACGGCTCCCAGGGAACAGTTGTTGTGGGGGTTAACTGCCTTAATCATCGTCCACGGCTCCCAGGGAGCAGTTGTTGTGGGGGTTAACTGCCTTAATCAACGTCCACGGCTCCCAGGGAGCAGTTGTTGTGGGGGTTAACTGCCTTAATCAACGTCCACGGCTCCCAGGGAGCAGTTGTTGTGGGGGTTAACTGCCTTAATCAACGTCCACGGCTCCCAGGGAGCAGTTGTTGTGGGGGTTAACTGCCTTAATCAACGTCCACGGCTCCCAGGGAGCAGTTGTTGTGGGGGTTAACTGCCTTAATCAACGTCCACGGCTCCCAGGGAGCAGTTGTTGTGGGGGTTAACTGCCTCAATCAACGTCCACGGCTCCCAGGGAGCAGTTGTTGTGGGGGTTAACTGCCTCAATCAACGTCCACGGCTCCCAGGGAGCAGTTGTTGTGGGGGTTTACTGCCTTAATCATCGTCCACGGCTCTCAGGGAGCAGTTGTTGTGGGGGTTAACTGCCTTAATCAACGTCCACGGCTCCCAGGGAGCAGTTGTTGTGGGGGTTTACTGCCTTAATCATCGTCCACGGCTCCCAGGGAGCAGTTGTTGTGGGGGTTTACTGCCTTAATCATCGTCCACGGCTCCCAGGGAGCAGTTGTTGTGGGGGTTAACTGCCTTAATCATCGTCCACGGCTCCCAGGGAGCAGTTGTTGTGGGGGTTAACTGCCTTAATCAACGTCCACGGCTCCCAGGGAGCAGTTGTTGTGGGGGTTAACTGCCTTAATCAACGTCCACGGCTCCCAGGGAGCAGTTGTTGTGGGGGTTAACTGCCTTAATCAACGTTCACGGCTCCCAGGGAGCAGTTGTTTTGGGGGTTAACTGCCTTAATCAACGTTCACGGCTCCCAGGGAGCAGTTGTTTTGGGGGTTAACTGCCTTGCTCAACGTCCACGGCTCCCAGGGAGCAGTTGTTGTGGGGGTTAATAGCCTGCACAAGGGCAGAATTGCAGATTTTGTAATGGTCATATAGAGAATACAAATGGGAAATGGTCCAAATGTGGAATGGTCCATCTCTCCCAGGGTTATAGGGGTGTTATTGGTCATATAAATCAGTATTTATACATATGAGATGAGTAGTGCAAAATACGGAACATTATTAAAGTGACCTGTGTTTCATTTCCTTAAAGTGGCTGTGATTTCTAATCTATGTCTATAGGCAGCAGTCTCTGATGTACTAGAGATGGCTGTTTAGCAGTCAGTGGTGTAGTATAGAATACAATACAGTATATAAAGTACATATGAGATGGGTGATGCAATATGTACACACAATTAGAGTGATTAAGATACCGTAGAATAGTGTAGAGTGCAGTTTATACATAGAGATGAGTAATGCAGCTACCGATACATTATTAAAGTGGCTAGTGTTCTATTCCTTAAAGTGGCCTGTGATTTCTAGTCTATGTCTATAGGCAGCAGACTCTAATGTACTAGTGATGGCTGTTTAGCAGTCTGATGCCTTGAGATAGAAGCTGTTTTTCAGTCTCTCGTTCCCAGCTTTTATGCACCTGTACTGACCTCGCCTTCTGGATGATGAACAGACAGTGGCTCGGGTGGTTGATGTCTTTGATGATCTTTTTGGCCTTCCTTTGGCAACGGGTGCTGTAGGTTTCCAGGAGGGTGGGAAGTTTGCCCCCAGTAATGCGTTGGGCAGACCGCACCACCCTCTGGAGAGTTTTGCGGTTATGGGCGGTGGAGTTGCCGTACCAGGCGGTGATGCAGCCCGACAGGACTGGGCGGTGCTGTAGAAGTAGAAGTTTGTGAAGGTTTTAGGTGATAAGCCAAATTTCTTTAGCCTCCTGAGGTTGAAGAGTGTCTGTGTGGGTGGACCATTTCAGTTTGTCAGTGATGTTGGAAGACTGTTGGAAAAGACTGTTGGAAAGCATTCCAGCTGAAGCTGGTTGAGAGAATGCCAAGAGTGTGCAAAGCTGCCATAAAGGCAAAGTGTGGCTACTTTGAAGAATCTAAAATCTGAAATATATTTTGATTTGTTTAACACTTCTTTGGTTACTACATAATGTTATTTCATAGTTGTGACGAGGAGGCTGAATCCTCGTCAGGCTAGGTGGGCAATGTTTTTCACACATTTTAATTTCACACTGTCATATATCCCAGGGACAAAAAATGTGAAGGCAGACGCACTGTCTCGGCTGTACGACACAGAGGAGAGTCCCGTAGATGACTCACCCATACTACCGGCCTCCTGCATTATAGCACCGGTGGTATGGGCGCTAGACGCGGACATTGAGCAGGTGTTGCGCACAGAGCCAGCTCCCCAGTCCTGTCCCGCTGGACGTCTGTACGTGCCGTCTGCTGTCTGCGACCGGCTCATCTATTGGGCTCACACATCACCCTCCTCTGGTCACCCCGGTATCGATCGGACAGTGCGCTGTCTTACTGAGAAATATTGGTGGCCCACCTTGGCTAAGGATGTAAGGGTGTGTGTCTCCTCCTGCTCGGTGTGTGCCCAGTGTAAGGCACCTAGACTCGATTTCCTAACTGACCTTCCTCCTTCCCAGGGGAACAAAACGATCCTGGTCGTTGTGGACCGGTTCTCCAAGTCTTGCCGCCTCTTGCCCCTGCCCGGTCTCCCCACGGCCCTACAGACTGCAGAAGCTCTGTTCACCTATGTTTTCCAGCACTACGGGGTACCAGAGGATATAGTGTCTGATCGGGGCCCCCAATTCACATCTAGAGTGTGGAAAGCGTTCATGGAACAGCTGGGGGTCTCCGTCAGCCTTACCTCTGGGTTTCACCCAGAATCTAACCGGCAGGTGGAGAGGGTCAATCAAGATGTAAGTAGGTTCCTAAGGTCCTACTGCCAGGACCGGCCGGGGGAGTGGTCGGTGTTCCTGCCATGGGCTGAGATTCCCTCCGTCACTCCTCCACTAACCTAACCCCATTTCAGTGTGTGTTGGGTTACCAGCCGGTTCTGGCACCGGGCATCAGAGCCAGACCGAAGCTCCTGCGGTAGACGAGTGGTTCCGGCACGCGGAGGCGACATGGGAGGCTGCGCATGTTGTCTCCAACGAGCAGTACATCGGTAGAAGGCCGGCGAGGACCGTCACCGCAGTGATGCACCGGTGTTCACACCGGGTGATCGGGTCTGGCTCTCGACCCGGAACCTGCCCCTCCGCCTGCCATGCCGGAAACTGGGCCCGCGGTTTGTGGGGCCGTTTAAAGTCCTGAGGAGGATCAACGAGGTTACCTACAGGTTAAAACTCCCTCCCGATTACCGTATTAACCCCTTGTTTCATGTGTCTCTCCTCAGGCCGGTGGTGGCTGGTCCACTCCAGGAGTCTGAGGTGCGGGAGGTCCCTCCGCCCCCGTTGGACATCGAGGGGGTCCCGGCGTACTCCGTCCATTCCATCTTGGATTTGAGACGTCGGGCGGGGGGCCTTCAGTACCTCGTGGAGTGGGACGGGTACGGTCCGGAGGAGAGGTGCTGGGTGCCAAGGGGGGATGTTCTCGACCACTCCCTATTACGTGACTTCCATCGTCAACACCCAGATCGCCCGGCTCCTTGCCGTCCGGGTCGTCCCCGAAGTCGCTGTCGGAACGCAGCTGGAGCTGCGCGTCAAGAGGGGGGTACTGTCACGACTCCATCTGAAGTTGCCTCACCCCCTTGTTCAGCGATCGTCGTCACCTGCTTTCTAGCCACTGCCGCTCCTTCCTTCATTATCCATTTGTCTTGTCATTACGCACACCTGGTTCTCATTTCCCCCAATTACTTCATGTATATATGTTCCCTCTGTTCCCTCATGTCCTTGTCGGTTATTGTTTATTTGTGATTGTGTATGTACACAGTGTTCTCTAGTTCTGAGTATACATAGTGTATTTACTCGCAGTGTTGTTATCTAGGTGGTTGCCTAGTTATTTGTACACCTTGCGTACTTACTGGAACAGTTATACTTTGTCTGTTCGTTTGTGGAATACTTGTCTGGTATTAAATTATACCTTGTTCCACGTAATCTCCTGCGCCAGCTCTTCATTATATATTCACCACCGTCACATGGGCACACAAATCCAAAATAATGTGTGCATTGCAAAATCGAATGCTTCAAAAGAAAAAATCACCCTACCTTGATACTTAAAACCTAAATCAGTACTGTCATTAACGTGGTCCTTCAATAATTATGCATGATAGTTGTTGGATGCGAATTTGGTGTCCAGCTGATAAGTTATGCAGTGATATTTTCACTCATCATCTTCTGATACAGGAAGGAATTTTCGGAATAACAGTCAAGTGAGGAACAGCTGTTGCGATAGCACATGTGATGCAACAACAGGCCAAGTCCTGGAAAAAATGACCTACTTTCTTGAACCTTTTTCACATGTATTTCTTTGGGTTGGGGGTTGTCTATATTAGGCCCTATATGTACAATTATATACATTATACAATTGTATAATGTTGAGGTCCTTGAAAAGTACAATGAAGTACTTGAAAAAGTCCCTGAAAGTCCTTGAATTTGACGTGCTAATGTCTGTATGAACCGTGATTAAAGGAGATATAGTCCTAGGCCTATGTTGATGTATAGGTGGTTATGGGTCAATGTGCATATTCACTTTTATTCCTCTAAGTACACATGTGGAACTGCATGAAAATCCTTTTAACTTTAGTTTCAAACCATTTAAATTTTTGATAACATGTCACAAATTGGCCCCATTATTTATAGAGCCGCAGTGGGAGATTAGTTCTTAACTGACTTGCCTAGTTAAATAAAGGTTAAATATAAATATATTTTTAATAACAAATAGTTGACAGTCCAGAGGCTGGTTTAAACGTACGTACTTACGTACGCAAGCAAGCACACACGCACAAAGCCCAATTTACAGAGACATTACCTGTTTAGAATTTAAAGAGACATTACCTGTTTAGAATTTACAGAGACATTACCTGTTTAGAATTTAAAGAGACATTGCCTGTTTAGAATTTACAGAGACATTGCCTTTTTAAAATGTTTTGATGTCATAATAGAAGTCCTCTTCTTTTTTCTGCTATGTTTTCTGCCACCATTCCACACTGATACAACATGTTGGCTGAGAGACAGTTTCTCCTGATATGGAGGAAATAGACTACACACACACACACACACACACACACACACACACAGACACACACACACAGAAAGGGAATGACATACCAGTGGTTTTTCAGTTTCAGCCAGGGAGGTGGATCAATGTGTCATAGCCAGAGGATTTATGATGCTGTGGGTCAGGGGGGAAGATGTCCAGAAGACAGAGAGGCAGGGGTGATCCCATAAAACACACACACATGCACACACACTCACACACATACAGTGCATTCAGAAAGTATTCAGACCCCTTGAATTTTTCCACATTTTGTTACGTTACAGCCTTATTCTAAAATGGATTAATTTGTTGTTTTTTTCTCATCAATCTACACACAATACCCCGTAAAAACAGGTTTTAAGATATTTTAGCAAATGTATAAAAAATATATATATATATATATTACATTTACATAAGTATTCAGACCCTTTACTGAGTACTTTGTTCAAGCACCTTTGGTAGCGATTACAGCCTTAAGTCATCTTGGGTATGACGCTACAAGCTTGGCACACCTGTATTTGGGGAGTTTCTCCTGTTCTTCTCTGCAGATCCTCTCAAACTCTGTCAGGTTGGATGGGGAGCGTCGCTGCACAGCTATCTTCAGGGCTCTCCAGAGATGTTCGATCTGGTTCATGTCCGGGCTCTGGCCGGACCACTCAAGGACATTCAGAGACTTGTCTCGAAGCCACTCCTGTGTTGTCTTGACTGTGTGCATAGGGTCGTTGTCCTGTTGGAAGGTGAACCTTCGCCCTAGTTTGAGGTCCTGAGCTCTCTGGAGCAGGTTTTTATCAAGAATCTCTAGGTACTTTACTCCAATCATCTTTCCCTCGATTCTGACTAGTCTCCCAGTCCCTGCTTCTGAAAAACATA
Source organism: Thymallus thymallus (assembly GCA_023634145.1). Classification (NCBI taxonomy): domain Eukaryota; kingdom Metazoa; phylum Chordata; class Actinopteri; order Salmoniformes; family Salmonidae; genus Thymallus; species Thymallus thymallus. The sequence continues at coordinate 26,473,636 of CM042384.1, forward strand.
CCCATAGCATGATGCTGCCACCACCATGCTTCACCGTAGGGACGGTGCCAGGTTTCCTCCAGATGTGACGCTTGACATTCAGGCCAAAGAGTTCAATCTTGGTTTCATCAGACCAGAGAATCTTGTTTCTCATGTTGTGAGAGTCCTTTAGGTGCCTTTTAGCAAACTACAAACAGGCTGTCATCTACCTTTTATTGGGGAGTGGCTTCCATCTGGCCTGATTGTTGGAGAGATGGTTGTCCTTCTGGAAAGTTCATATAGACAGGTGGGTGCCGTTCCAAATCATGTCCAATCAATTGAATTTACCACAGGTGAACTCCAATCAAGTTGTAGAAACATCTCAAGGATGATCAATGGAAACAGGATGAACCTGAGCTCTCTCTCTCTCTCTCTCTCTCCCTCCCTCTCTCTCTCCCTCTCTCTCTCTCTCTCTCTCTCTCTCTCTCGTTCAAGGCTTGGTGTTGGCTTGGTGTTATCTGGCGGGCAATGCTGTGTTGGGTGGTTTGTCTCTCTCTCCCAAACATAGGGGTCTGAATACTTTACGAATGCACTGTATGTTTACATTGGAAAATCAAGTGAAGTAAATAATCTCTCTCTCTCTCTCTCTCTCTCTCTCGTTCAAGGCTTGGTGTTGGCTTGGTGTTATCTGGCGGGCAGTGCTGTGTTGGGTGGTCTGTCTCTCTCTCCCAACCCCCCCCCCCCGCCCCCCCCCCCCCACACACACACACCCCTCTCTCTCTCTCTCTCTCTCTCTCTCTCTCATTCTCTCTCAACGCTGCTGTGATGTGATTGTTCAGTCAGTCAGGCTCTATATGAATTATTCCGATGCCAGCTGAATACACAAAAGAGACAATCAATGTCAGACTCACTGCCTGGCACACCTGACCACACACATGAATATTTCCAATCAATCCCTAACGACACAACCATCATCTTTCACTCGTCTATTAAAACAATCTGTTTGTCTTGTTGAAGCATAATCGTCTGTGGCAAAAATCAATAATGTTTGTGAGTCCTTTGTGGCAAATTCATAGCATATTATTTAAAGCAGGTTTCTTAGAGCTGGGATGGAACAAAAGCCTAAAGACACTGAGGCTCTCCAACGCTGTCCTAGTTTAACTTTCTCAAATGTAATCTGCATCCCTGCCTGCTATTCCCCACATAGTAATATTGAACTGTTACATCCTGTGGCTGTTTGCCTGAGGCTGATGCCGCACATGTGCTTGTACGTGCCTACACGCATACACACACTCACATTCAAACGCACACATGTGGACATACACATGCACACACATATACACTCATGTAAATAGTGCCACACATGCACTCAAATGTATACCGTTGGATTTTTGATGTTTTCTGTTTTCCTTTGTTTTTCTCTTTTTTGTCTTTTGTTCTTTTTATTTGTTGTTGGTGCATTGTAGGAGATAACATGTTTTAAAATTCAATTAAAAATAATATATATATATATATATATATATATATATATATATATGATTCCATATGTGTTATACATCAAAACTATGAAACAAATCAAAATATACTTATACTATAAATATAAAATATACTATATTTGATGACAGCTTTGCACACTCTGTCTGTGATTTATTTAGAATTCAAGGCACACTTAATCTGCATGGCTACCACAGCATTATGCATCGATACGGCATCTCATCTGGTTTTGGTCTTAGTGGGACTATCATTTGTTTTTCAAAAGGACAATGACCCAACAAACCTCCAGGCTGTGTAAGGGCTATTTTACCAAGAAGGAGAGCGATGGAGTGCTGCATCAGATGATCTGGCCTCCACAATACCTCGACCTCAACCAAATTGAGATGGTTTGGGATGAGTCGGACCGCAGAGGGAAGGAAAAGCAGCCAACAAGTGCTCAGCATATGTGGGAACTCCTTCAAGACTGTTGCAAAAGCATTCCAGGTGAAGCTGGTTGGGAGAATGCCAAGAGTGTGCAAAGCTGTCATCAAGGTAAAGGGTGGCTATTTGAAGAATCTCAAATAACAAATATTTGTTTAACACACTTTTTGGTTACTACATGAGTCCATATGTGTTATTTCACAGTTATAATGTCTTCACTATTATTCTACAATGTAGAAAATAGTACAAATAAAGAAAAACCCTTGAATGAATAGGTGTATATAAAATATCTAAAAAATAATTAAGAAAAGGGAATAAGGTGCCATTTATGATGCAACCAGATTCTAAATATAGAAAGAGGAGTGGGAGGCCCCGGTGCACAACTGAGCAAGAGGACGAGTACATTAGAGTGTCTAGTTTGAGAAACAGACGCCTCACAAGTCATCAACTGGCAGCTTCATTAAATAGTACCCGCAAAACACCAGTCTCAACGTCAACAGTGAAGAGGCCACTCCGGGATGCTGGCCTTCTAGGCAGAGTTGCAAAGAAAAAGCCATATCTCAGACTGTCCAATAAAAAGATAGATAGATAGATAGATAGATAGATAGATAGATAGATAGATAGATAGATAGATAGATAGATAGATAGATAGATAGATAGATAGATAGATAGATAGATAGGTACTTTATTGATCCCCCGGGGGGGGAAATTTCATAAATAAAAATAAAAGATTAATATGGGCAAAAGAACACAGACACTGGACAGAGGAAGATTTGCAACTGCCAACTGGCAGCATCCCCTCTTCACTGTTGACGTTGAGACTGGTGTTTTGCGAGTACTATTTAATGAAGCTGCCAGTTGAGGACTTGTGAGGCGTCTGTTTCTAGAAACTCTAATCTACTGTCCTCTTGCACCGGGGCCTCCCACTCCTCTTTCTATTCTGGTTAGAGCATCGTTCACACCTTCTTAAGCTTTAGCCCCACCCATCTATTTTTGCTCTCTGGCGTTCAGAGTGCACACTTGACACTTTGGCTGATGAGTAGGGTTGATCCGAGCGTTCTGACCTCAATGGCAGTCAAGCACCCAAACTAACTGGCTAACATTGGCTAACTTGCTATTATGGTTCATTGTTTACCTCTGGATAACATGAAAACAGCCTAACCAGCTCTGCTGGCAACAATTTAATTACACTTTTTCGCTGACGTTTACTGACACCGGCTGTATTCAACGGGTGTTGTATGTTCGTAAATTCATTAGTTATTCTGCACTCTGGCATACTCAGAATGAATTTACGAACGCACCCGAAATGTTTACTTACATAGTGGAGTCTTTTGTTAAGACATGTAGCTAGCTAGCTAGCTAGGTAAACAATTAATCTAGCTAGGTAAACAACGTGTAAGATCATACACGTAACATTAGCTAGCGAGCCAGCCAGCTAACGTTAGCTAGCTAGCTAACAGTACACTTGCACTTGAAACCCTTATACATCACGCATGGATGAACGTGTCTCCCTGTCACGGATGCCATGGTTGCCCTTAGTTTGAAGATGTAATCTCCATCTCCTTAGATATCATATCCACTGATTTCAAAACTCAATCCTCCAGAAAGTGAAGAACAACACTTATGCAGTTAGGGTTATGCAGGTAACAATTAGGGTTAAGTACCTTCCTCAAGGACCAATTGACAGGTTTTTCACCAGCCCGGGTATTTGAACCAGTGTCCTTTCGGTTACTGGCCCAACACTCTAACTACTAGGCTACCTGCCACCCCCAGAAGAATTCTGCCAAAAAACGCATTTTGATTTTAAAAAAAAGTTGACATTCAAATGGCTCTCCTTTGAAATAGTGACCTGCGACATACGCCTAATTTCCTGAAATGAGTCACAAATGACTATTATTATTATTGTAGATGTCGCATCCATCATCATTTACCATGCCTGACACTCTAGAATAGATTTCACAATCAATGTCTCATTCTAATTGTGATGTGCCCTACATGCATCCCTACATACATCTTCTATACTATATGCAGTATGACCTTCATGAATAGCAAGTGTCATTTCAATAGACATCCATTCACACTTCATCTAAATGGTAAGAAGACAGGATTGAATCAATAGAGATTTTATGTATATGGAGATGGGTCAAAGGAACACAACATACACACAACACACACACCCATACACACAAACGCGCACGCTCACAAACACACACACACGGAAGAAGAAGAAATCAATCAGGACAGTGATCAAATATAATGCATGTACTAACACTCACTAAAGCTGTAATGATCTTCTCTAGTACACAATGTGATGTAGGGTGTTTGACACACACTGTGGGTAGACTCTTGACAGTGTGGATGAACCGTGGTATGGCTTCCGTTTTGAAAAAGCAATATATCACAGAGGTAATCTGGCAGGTGCAGGCATGAGTAACACACTTCAGGAAGGGGGAGGTTTCCTAATAAATGTAATGGATTTTAGATGACTCAGTCTTTCTTCATAGAAAAAAGGTTTGAACAATATTTGCAATAGAGAACTATATTTCATTTGGCATTGGTTATGTCCCAAATGGCACCGTATTCCCTTTAGAATGCACTACTTTTGACCAGGGCTCATTTTAGTGCACTTCTTTTGACTAGGGCACATTAGGCTCTGGTCAAAAGTAGTGCACTATGAAAGGAATTGGGTGCCATTTGGGACGCAGACATTGTGTTACATCTCCGTGTTAGAAGGAAGTTAACAAGTGAACATCTCAGGTGGTTTCATATTAATAAAGCTGAGTTTCAGAGTTTAGGGGAGAGACAATAATAATCTCACTTACATAAAATAAGAGCAGACGAAATATATCTCACATCCCATACCACAGATACCATGCAGAAGCCCAGTCTACACACACAAGCGTGCGTGCACACACACACACACAATCTCACGCACGCACGCACAATCACACATACACACACAAAAACAGCAGTCTTGGCTTTGTCGATGAGTGGACATGTGTTGTGAATCAGGACAATCCAGCACAACCTCTCTATTGGCTTTTATTTCTATTTTTCTTCCTCTATCTCTCCCTCTTCCTCCATTTCTCTCTGTTCCTCTATCTCTCTCTGCTCCTCTCTCTTGCTCTCTTGCTCTCTCTTTTTTTCTCTTTCTCTCCCTTGGTCTCTCTTTCTTTCCTTCTTTCTTTGTCTCTCTCTTTCTCTCTTCTTTTCCTTCTGGCACTTTCTCTTCCTCACTCTCTCTTTATCTCATGATCTTTTCTTCTCTCACCATTGAGGGGTCATTCCAGCTGCTCCTGTGGTATCCCCCATCTGAGAAATATTCAGCTTCGGAAGCTGAATGTCGGAACACAGGACCCACATGACAGAACCCAACTCTACCTCTGGAACAGAGAACCCACATGACAGAAGCCAACTCTACCTCTGGAACAGAGAACCCACATGATGGAACCCAACTCAAACTCTGGAACATGGAACCCAACTCTACCTCTGGAACACAGAACCCACATGACAGAACCCAACTCTACGTCTGGAACACAAAACCCACATGACAGAACCCAAACCGGCTTGGCCCTCCGCTCCTGCTCCCTGGCTCAGTGACTCATTGCGAGCTTACAGAACAGGAGCGAAAATTGAGAAAAACTCAACTTCCGAAGGACCTGTCATCGTTTACCTCCCTTACAGAACAGGAGCAAAAATTGAGAAAAACTCAACTTCCGAAGGACCTGTCATCCTTTACCTCCTTTCTCTTAAAATTATATTCATCTGTATCAGCTGCTAAAGTCACTCTACATGTCAAGCTTCTGCCTCGAACCCTAGGAAACAATTTTTCCACCTTCTCCTCCCTACTTAGTTCTCTAACCCCTCCTCCTCATTCCTCACTTCCCTCATCAAATTATCCCTGGCCACTGGCTGAATCCCCTCTGACCCCTCTTCAAGAAACCAACACTCAACCCATCTGACATAAAAAATTCCCTTCTTTATTTTCTTTCCAAGACACTTCAGCATGCTGTCTCTGACCAGCTCTCTCGCTATCTCTCTTAGAACAATCTTCTTGAACCTAACCAGTCAGGCTTCAAGACGGGTCACTCAACTGAGACTGCTCTTCTCTGTGTCACAGAGACTCTCAAAACTGCGAAACTCTCTTCTGTTCTCGTCCTCCTCGAACAATCTGCTGCCTTCGTCTCAGGGTCTGCACTCTTGGATTGCATCCTACATGCCAGACCACTCCTACCAGGTGACGTGGATAGGATGTGTGTCTGCACCACATACTCTCACTACTGGTGTCCCCCAGGGCTCAGTTCTAGGCCCTCTCCTCTTCCCTCTACACACAGAATCACTCAGCTCCGTCATATCATCACATGGTCTCTCCTATCATTGCTATGTGGATGACACTCAACTACTTTTCTCCTTCCCCCATTCTGACACCCAGGTGGCTGCGTGCCTGGCAGATATCTCACGTCGACACAACAGAGCTGCTCTTCCTCCCAGGGAAGGCCTTCCCACTACACAACCTCTCCATCACGGTTGACAACTCCATGTTGTCCCCCTCCCAGAGTGCAAATAACGTTGCAGTGACCCTGGACAACACCCTGTCATTCTCTGCAAACATTAAATCAGCGACTCGCTCCTGCAGGTTCATGCTCTACAACATCCGTAGAGTATGAGCCTACCTCACACCAGAAGAGGCGCAGGTCCTAATCCAGGCATTTGTCATCTCCCGTCTGGACTAGTGCCATTCGCTGTTGGCTGGGCTTCCCACTTGTGCCATCAAACCCCTGCAATTTATTCAGAATGCTGCAGCCCGCCTGGTGTTCAACATTCCCAAGTTCTCCTATGTCACCCCGGCCCTACACACACTCCACTGGCTTCCAGTCGAAACTCACATCCACTACAAGACCATGGTGCTTGCTTACGGAGCAACAAGAGAAACTGCCCCTCCCTACTTTCAGACTATGCTGAAAGCCTACACCCTAACCTGAGCACTCCATTCTGCCACCTCTGGTCTCTTGGCCCTCCCACCCCTACATGAGAGCAGCCCCCTGAAGCCCATCTTCGGAAACATCTGAAACCGTACCTCTTCAAGAGTATAAGAGTGTTTTCTAAATGACTAAAATGTTCAATGTAAATGTACCCCCAACTGCTTCTGGAATACAGAGCCCACTTCACAATCTGGCCACTGGAGTGCAGAACTAATTTAATAATCATAAGCTTTGGCCTCTCAGAAGGACCACCTGACCACATACAAAAACTGCTTTTCAACACCACGTAACTTTAATTTTTTATTTAACCTTTATTTAACTAGGCAAGTCAGTTAAGGACATATTCAGTATTTACAATGACGGCCTACACCGGCCAAACTCGGACAACGCTATCACAACTCGGCCAGTTGTGATACTCGAACATCCCTAAGCTACTGCCACCATCTAGTGGTGAAATATAAGCATTGCAGGTTCTCCATCTCCCGTGTTCCAGCAGCAGTCTTGGGGATACTTGTGTCAGAGACTGAAGAAAAATAGAGCCATTTCATAGGTTTCTTTTTTCTGGAACATATATATAGTCAATAAACTAAGTAGACCAGTCCCAGCTGCTATCACATTGCCTATGGGAGAACCACCCCTTAAGTGGACGGAACTGTGACACATTTCTTTTAATGGTAAACAGATTTCTTTATTGGATTTCTTAATTTATCCACCATCTTTGGATTGTGTGACAACACCTTTCTATCATATGATCTGGAGCCACGTTGACATAAAATACACACAAACACAGGTCTGTAGTTGTATTAGCCCGTAAGGGGAAGCGGATAGATGATGTGGTCTGGGTCACTTCTGCTTTTTTAACACAACAGATACTCCTTGACAGACAGGGATTAGACTGACAGGAACGGGACTAATATTTCACTGTTGAACATGTTTATCCCCAAGACTTTCACTCTTACTCTAATTTTCCCCGTTTTTACCTCACACAGATAAGCTTTGTTTGTGCTTTTTCTCTTTTTCCTCTAAACCACATGCTCTTCCCTGTGCTGATCTTATAGTTGTCTGGTCATTCAGAATCATCACCTATAGAGGTAGAGTGATACTGATAACCGGCCCAGTATCACCAGTCATTTTGACCCCACGTTTCACATGTTGATGTGGTTCTGCGCTGGTCTACAAGAAGATGCTAGCCTCGCGAGCCATCCTGATCGATACTAGTGAACCATTCATGTAAGCTTGTGAGATCAGGGTGGCTGGCGAGGCTAGGTAGATAGATACAGGCCGCATGTTTTCACTAGCCTGCAAAAAACGACCCTATGACACGTTTTTATCTTCAGATTGTGTTGGGTTCTGATTTCAAACATGAGCCGGTGTGTTCTTTAGATACACTTCATGGCCAAAAGTATGTGGACACCTGCTAGTCGAACATCTCATTACAAAATCACGGGCATTAATATGGAGTTGGTCCCCCCTTTGCTGTTATTACAGCCTCCACTCTTCTGGGAAGGCTTTCCACTAGATGTTGGAACATTGCTGCTGGGACTTGCTTCCTTTCAGCCACATGAGCATTAGTGAGGTCGGGCACTGATGTTGGGCGATTAGGCCTGGCTCGCAGTCGGCGTTCCAATTCATCCCAAAGGTGTCCGATGGGGTTGAGGTCAGGGCTCTATGCAGGCCAGTCAATTTCTTCCACACCGATCTCGACAAACCATTTATGTATGGACCTCGCTTTGTGCACAGGGGCACTGTCATACTGAAACAGGAAAGGGCCTTCCCCAAACTGTTGCCACAAAGATGGAAGCACAGAATCGTCTAGAATGTCATTGTATGCTATAGCATTAAGATTTCCCTTCACTGGAACTAAGGGGCCTAGTTCGAACCATGAAAAACAGCCCCAGACCATTATTCCTCCTCCACCAAACTTTACAGTTGGCACTATGCACTCGGGCATCCGGAAATTCAGAGTCGTCTGTCGGACTGGCAGATGGTGAAGCGTGATTCATCACTCCAGAGAACGCGTTTCTACTGCTCCAGAGTCCAATGGTGGCACGCTTTACACCACTCTAGCTGATGCTTGGCTTTGCGCATGGTGATCTTAGGCTTGTGTGCGACTGCTCGGCCATGGAAACCCATTTCATGAAGCTCCCGACAAACAGTTATTGTGCTGACATTGCTTCCAGAGACAGTTTGGAAGTTGGTAGTGAGTGTTGTAACCGTGGACAGACGATTGTTATGCTCTACGCGCTTCAGCACTCACCGGTCCCATTTCTGTGAGCTTGTGTGGCCTACCACTTCACTGCTGAGCCGTTGTTGCTCCTAGACGTTTCCACTTCACAATAACAGCACTTACAGTTGACCAGGGCAGGTCTAGCAGGGCAGACATTTTACGAACTGACTTGTTGGAAAGGTGGAATCCTATGATGGTGCCACGTTGAAAATCACTGAGCTCTTCAGTAAGGCCATTCTACTGCCAATTTTGGTCTATGGAGATTGAATAGCTGTGTGCTCGACTTTATATACATGTCAGCAACAGGTGTGGCTGAAATAGCAGAATCGACTAATTTGAAGGGGAAGTATGTCCACCTACTTTTGTATATATAGTGTAGCTTTCCAGCTGACCCTGAACTGTGTGTCACAGCTGTGCAGGTGGTGAAACCTGAAACCTGAATACAGAGAGGAAGAAGCCTTAGCCTAGACCTCGCAATGCTGCCGCACGCAAAGGCACAGAGAGAGAAAAGACACACACACACACACACACACACAGGTATGCATTTGACACAGTGACAAAGCTGTGCGTTGGCTCTCTTTTGTCCTCCATGATAATGAGCCAGTGTTCCTCTCTAATGAGTAGGTTAAGTGGAAAGGTAGGTAGGTAGGTAGGTAGGTAGGTAGGTAGGTAGGTAGGTAGGTAGGTAGGTAGGTAGGTAGGTAGGTAGGTAGGTAGGTAGGTAGGTAGGTAGGTAGGTAGGTAGGTAGGTAGGTAGGTAGGTAGGTAGGTAGGTAGGTAGGTAGGTAGGTAGGTAGGTAGGTAGGTAGGTAGGTAGGTAGGTAGGTAGGTAGGTAGGTAGGTAGGTAGGTAGGTAGGTAGGTAGGTAGGTAAACAGCTTCATTTTTTCTCAGCCCCGTAAACAACTTCAGTCCTCCTCTATTATCCTCTCTCTCCCTCTCTCCATCTCTGGCTGCTGCGGCCGCGGTGGGAGTTGGGAGGTGTGTGTGTGACCCCTGCGTTGGTCACACCTCTCTCCTGTCTGGGGGGGGGCTGGCTCTCCTCATCTGCAACCTGGGATCAAAACTTTATTTAAAACAAATCAATACATTCTTCCAAAAAAGTATAAAGCTCAAGCAATGAACGGAAATTAATTACGAATCAAGGAAAGTAAAAGTGTTCAGAACGAAGTTACAAGCAATAATGACATAAAAACTTCAGAAAGTATTATAGAGAGATCCTTACTTCTGCACCTTCTTGGTCTCCTCCTGCATGTCGATACAGGCCATAGTGAACAACTCCTTGTAGTGCAGGTGCTAAGGGAGACACTGAGGTGTATAGTACAGTATGTAGAAACACATAGAGGCCAACCTTAAGCTGCATAGCAGAGGCATTGCTGTCTCTGGACAGCTCAGGACTAATGCACTATACAGTATATTAAAGAGGGTGCCATTTCAAACCCAGAGAAAGAGTCAGTGTGCCTCGTCTCCGGAGACGTCGAACTCGTAGAAGATCTTATCGAGGGCGTGTCCCTTGAGGTTGAACAGGAAGCCAGAGGCCTGGATCTCGGCTGGGCTGACGGTGCAACCTCCATCCATGTCCAACAATTCAAACACCGGCCACGAGTGATGGAAGATAATGTTATTCTCCACGTGGTACCGGAAGAGGATTGCACACACACACATACGCGCACACAAACGCACACACAAGCACATGCGCACGCACACACACGCAATGCATTCACACACATAAAGATGAGTCATACTGTATCAAAAGGTTCTCTAACATATGCATTTCTCATTACTGTTCCAGCTGTGATTTATTGCATTTCTACGAAAGTAAAAATACTTTTGTTGTCTCTGTAAACATGACTGTAATGTTTTGATGAGATATGAAAGGGGAAATGGGAAGCAGGTTGTGTTAAAGGGGTTTTCATCTCTTTGTCTGATAGCCAGACATAAGAAGTGGTTTCCCCATGATACACAAGATCAACAGATAACGGCCTTTAATGACCTTCAGTTTGACCACACGGTTCTGACATACAAGCTCAAATCTCCTGACCGGACGGTTCTGTGTCAAAGGTCATCATGATCTCCTTCTTCTTCAGGTCAGTCTCATGGTGCATGGTAGAACTGGATGTCTGCAAGAAGAAGACAAATGGCCGCTTAGCCTACTGTTTGCTGCTTCCAACAGTGATCTCTAATAAAGTTTCTGGAAAAAACGTTTTAATAACCAACATGATTTTTTGTCAGGTTACTGACTACACATGACCTACACCCATACACGTAAAGAGGACACAAATTACCTGGATGTCTTTGAATACATAGACAAACATTTTCACGTTTTTACCAACACGTTTTTATGTCACATACACACATCTAAGTACACAAATGAATACTTAAGACATAAATCCACAATCTACCATTCAGAGTGTTCCTGTTGTGGACATCAGACAGTATTTTGGCGTTGCGCAGGGAGAGAAGATAGTAGACCCTGTCAATGTCCAGATTATTTAAAACAGCCCCTTTCTTTAGCTTCCTCCCGGCTCACTGACTGACCACTGCAGAACTGCGGTCCCTCTCAGCTCTACCTGGCACTGACAGATTACACATTCTATTGATATAATTCTGACATGAATGATGAACTCGTTTAGTAGCGTTTTAATTGAATGATAATTACAAAATATTTTTTTTACTTCTGCAGTATATAACAACTTACCCGTCTTTGCCATAAAACCTGAGCCAGTCACTACACTGAAACGACAGCAATTCACTTGAATCATTCATAGGTCTGAATCTGTACTGCACACTGTCAGGGAATTCCATTACCTCATGTGTGAGTTGGAAAGTAGACAACCAACTCCTAGTTGTGTTGTTATTCTACCTTTCACATACCTGCTAAGATGCATCATCACAGACAAACCAGTTTCCAAGAAAAGCGACTTTCCTCGCTCACCTTTGCTACATCATTTCATTCCCTCAGTCCCTGCAGGGTCCCATCATCTCAAATACTAAATGTAACCCATTCCTCAAGTATTGCTGAATAATAGCATAAAACCAGTATAGCCTTATATGAAACCACATTGGTATCACTGGCGTTTACTGCCCAATTACATACCATGTTACCATTTTTTAAGTTATGGATGAGAAGGATAATAAGTAATCAAAGTGAAGAGATTAAAGGGGACTGGCCACCCCTCAGAGCCTGGTTCCTCTCTAGGTTTCTTCCTAGGTTTTTGCCTTTCTAGGGAGCCACCGTGCTTCTACATCTGCATTGCTTGCTGTTTGGGGTTTTAGGCAGGGTTTCTGTATAGCACTTTGTGCCATCGGTTGATGTAAAAAGGGCTTTATAAATACATTTGATTGATTTGATTGATTGATTGATTGATTGATTTTGAGAAGGGATGGTTGATGCTACAAGATACAAATTATATTCATCAATACTGTAGGCAACTAATAAAAACCTTTGAAAGAATGCACGCCAAAAAGTCTGGGGATGTGTATGCAGCATATGGAAGTGAAAAAGAGAGAAGTCATTCCTGAACAGACCTCTATAATCATGCCTTACTAAGGAAGATTAGAAATTGATTGAGTTCCTGGTTCTACCAATCTGTACTTTTTTCAACGGGGGAATTCTGTTGGATGCAAAATGTTATCGACACATATTTAAAAGCCACTGTTTAGACTTCAGCGTTATTCAAGAGGATAAGTGTTGATCAGAAGATGTATGATTGCTGTCTGAAGGTAAGAACAATTGACTTTTAAATTAACTTGTTGGCTTATGAATTTATTATGCTGATCAATTATTAGTTTAGTTCATATTCTTTTTGTTATGAACACTTACATGGGTAGAATCATAGATTTGTATATTTACATTTATTTGATTAAACCTTATTCTCTCTCTCTCTCTCTCTCTCTCTCTCTCTCTCTCAATTCAATTCAATTCAATTCACTTTATTGGCAAGACGCAACAGTGTACATATTGCCAAAGTGTCATACATCAATTTTTGTTTTTATAATTACATCAGAGAACAAAATAACAACATAGGAAAAAAAGGCATTAAATATGTCAGGCACTGTCCCTCAACTTGTGGCAGGCAGCAACATAGCATGCTGCCAGCGCACAGCTGTCCATGTCTTCCCCCAAAAGGATTGGCAGCCTTTCTATTTCAGAGAGGTCCTCAAAGCCCCGGGCTACTTGTTCGAATTTGGGGAAGTGACACTCTCTGATAGTTTTATATTTTTTACATTTTGTCTGGTTCTGCTGTGGTGCAGTGGTTGCACAGCCTTTCCTCTACAGGGAGCCAGGTTTTCCTGTGTCTACCCTTCTCAATAGCAAGGCTGTTCTCGCTGAGACTGTACTTTGTCAAGGTTTTCCTGAGGTTTTGATCAGTCACCATGGTCAGATAGTTTGCCATGGTGTACTGTCGATTTAGGGCCAAATAGCACTGCATTTTGCTTTGTGCTTGTGTTTGTGTTTTCCAATAGGTAATGTAGTTTTGTTTTAGATGTTTTGTAATTTGGTTCATTCTGATTGATTGGATGTTCTGGTCCTGAGGCTTCAGTGTGTTAGTGGAACAAGTTTGTGAACTCAGCCCCCGGACCAGTTGGATGAAGGGACTCTTATCTTTGCTCAACTCTTGGTATTGCAGGGCTTGGTAATGATATGAGTAATAATCATAATAATCTCTCTCTCTCTCTCTCTCTCTCTCTCTCTCTCTCTCTCTCTCTCTATCTTTCTCTCTCTCTCTCTCTCTATCTCTCTCTCTCTCTCTCTCCCTCTCTCTCTCTCTCTCTCTCTCTTTCTCTTTCTCTTTCTCTCACTCTCTCTCTCACTCTGTCTCTCACTCGGTCTCCCTCGTAGATGAGGTTAACTTTACACGGCGTCCTGCCAACTTTACTATGCATTCTAATCCTACACCAGGCCAAAAGCCAAAGCCCCAAGTTCACTCAGAGCAGCTGGAATCTTCTACCCAATGGTAGGAAATCATCCTCTCTGATCAGTACATGTACACTACCATTCAAAAGATTGGGGTCACTTAGAAATGTCCTTGTTTTTGAAAGAAAATAAATTTTCTGTCCGTTAAAATAACATCACATTGATCAGAAATACAGTGTAGACATTGTTAATGTAGTAAATTACTATTGCAGCTGTTCACTGCTATGCAGCCATTTTCAAGTCTAGCGGTTAGAGTGTTGGGCCAGTAACCGAAAGGTCACTGGTTCGAATACCTGTGCCGACAAGGTGAAAAACCTGTTGATGTGCCCTTGAGCAAGGCATTTAACCCTAATTTGCTCCAGGGGCACTGTACCACTATGGCTGATCTTGTAGAACAATGTAGGACGTCATTGTAAATAAGAATTTGTTCTTAACTGACTTGCCTAGTTAAATAAAGGTTCAAATAAAATAAATGTAATTCAAAACTGTAACTAGGCCACTCAGGAACATTCAATATAATCTTGGTAAGCAACTGCTGCTAAAAGGTACATTTGTCTTCCAGTGTCTGTTGGAAAGCAGACTCAACCCGATTTTCCGCTAGTATTTTGCCTGTGCTTAGCTCTATTCCGTTTCTTTATTTAGGCTTACCATAAAAAAGGTGTTGAATGCTTATTGACTAAAGACATTTCAGCTTTCAATTTGAATTAAGTTGAACAATTTTCTAAAAACAAAATTCAACTTTTGTATTATCGGGTATTGTGTTTAGGCCAGTGACACAACATCTCAGTTTAAACCATTTTAAATTCAAAAATCTAGAAAAAGTAAAGGGGAGTGAATACTTTCTGAAGGCACTGCATATAAAGATCAGTTAGTTATATTTTGGTTTTGCCAGTCTGGTGTATACTGTAGATGGTATAAAGTTTTGTGTATGTTTATGTCAGTTCATCATAAGGCTATATAAAGTTGAGGTACTGTATATGTAAATGCTTGTAATGCTTGTTAAACAAAATCTCTAAGCAAATGTATTAGTATAAAATAATATAATTCTCAAAAGAATTTGAGCATACAATATAGATTTATTTTATACAGGGTGGCAATAATGTTGGAACTGACTGCATATGTTGGTGTTGATTGAAGTGTGTGTTGTCACCAGTTGTTGTGGTGAATGTAGACGGCTCGCTGGTTCAGCATCCTCTAACCTGCCTGGGTTCCTTCAACCGAGAGGAGGAGGGTTGGAGGAGAGACAATGACTGGGTGTGGCGGAAAGATGGAGAGGAGGATGAGGAGATCCTATGGATAATGGGTGAAGAGAAGAAGAAGAGGGGAAATAGCTTCCTTGTCAACCTTGAAGAGAGAACTGGAGGGGGGATCTTTACATGTCACAGTCTGAATAGAACCCTCCTGAAGAACATTACGGTGCTGGTCAAACACCTGGACGGACAGAAACGCATTCTAGAAAGATCCACCAGAACAGGTACACAAGATGTCTGTCTGTCTGTCTGTCTGTCTGTCTGTCTGTCTGTCTGTCTGTCTGTCTGTCTGTCTGTCTGTCTGTCTGTCTGTCTGCCTCGCTCTGCCTGTCTGTCTGTCTGCCTCTCTCTGCCTGTCTGTCTGTCTGCCTCTCTCTGTCTGTCTGTCTGTCTGTCTCTCTCTCTGCCTGTCTGTCTGTCTCTCTCTCTGCCTGTCTGTCTGTCTCTCTCTCTCTGCCTGTCTGTCTGTCTCTCTCTCTCTGCCTGTCTGTCTGTCTGCCTCTCTCTGCCTGTCTGTCTGTCTGCCTCTCTCTGCCTGTCTGTCTGTCTGCCTCTCTCTGCCTGTCTGTCTGTCTGCCTCTCTCTGCCTGTCTGTCTGTCTGTCTCTCTCTCTGCCTGTCTGTCTGTCTCTCTCTCTGCCTGTCTGTCTGTCTCTCTCTCTCTGCCTGTCTGTCTGTCTCTCTCTCTCTGCCTGTCTGTCTGTCTCTCTCTCTCTGCCTGTCTCTGTCTCTCTCTGCCTGTCTGTCTGTCTCTCTCTCTCTGTCTGTCTGTCTCTCTCTCTCCCCCTGTCTGTCTGTCTGTCTCTCTCTGCCTGTCTGTCTCTCTCTCTCTGCCTGTCTCTCTCTCTCCCCCTGTCTGTCTGTCTCTCTCTGCCTGTCTGTCTCTCTCTGCCTGTCTGTCTCTCTCTGCCTGTCTGTCTCTCTCCCCCTGTCTGTCTCTCTCCCCCTGTCTGTCTCTCTCCCCCTGTCTGTCTCTCTCCCTCTCACCCTGTCTGTCTCTCTCACCCTGTCTCTCCCCCTGTCTGTATGTCTGTCTCTCTCACCCTGTCTCTCCCCCTGTCTGTCTGTCTGTCTGTCTGTCTGTCTGTCTGTCTGTCTGTCTGTCTGTCATCCGAAATCAAGTCAAATCAAGTCATTCATTATCCATTAATTCTACCACTACATCTTAGGTCTCTCTTCTATTTGTTCTGTTTCTATTCTAAGGCTATATGAAATGTTCTACACGGAACTATCAAGGAGAGTTCCACTGTTCCTGGAAATGTACCACTACACATGTTGGAACTGTGATGTCTGTCAGAGTGGCACGGTACTTTCACCAAAAACCTTTTAAATGTGTTTATATTGTCTGTCAGAGTGGCACGGTACTTTCACCAAAAACCTTTTATATGTGTTTATATTGTCTGTCAGAGTGGCACGGTACTGTCACCACCAACCTTTATATGTGTTTATATTGTCTGTCAGAGTGGCACGGTACTGTCACCAACAACCTTTATATGTGTTTATATTGTCTGTCAGAGTGGCACGGTACTGTCACCACCAACCTTTATATGTGTTTATATTGTCTGTCAGAGTGGCACGGTACTGTCACCAACAACCTTTATATGTGTTTATATTGTCTGTCAGAGTGGCACGGTACTGTCACCAACAACCTTTATATGTGTTTATATTGTCTGTCAGAGTGGCACGGTACTGTCACCAACAACCTTTTATATGTGTTTATATTGTCTGTCAGAGTGGCACGGTACTGTCACCAACAACCTTTATATGTGTTTATATTGTCTGTCAGAGTGGCACGGTACTGTCACCAACAACCTTTATACTGTATGTGTATTACTTCTACACTAAGTAGAACCATACAGGGTTCTTCGGGTTTGTCCCCATAGGGGAAGCCTTTTTGTTTCTGGGTAGAACCCTTTGCAGAGGATTCTATCTAAAACCCTCTATGTAGGGTTCTTCAAAGAACCCCCTCTATAAAATACTATGGTTCTACCTAGAACCCTCTGTGAAGGGTTCTGTCTAGAACCGTCTATGATGGGTTCTACCGAGAACCCTTTTATCTTTGGAGGGTTCTTCCTAGAACCCTCTATGAATGGTTCCACCAGCCTTATTAGCCTTTATAATTGTATTAATGCATGACATACAGTATATCATAAGTCCTTTTTTTTGACGGCCTAGTTAAAGCCTAACAAAGTGGTGTTAGGAAACTCCTGGTTCACAGGGCACATCAGGCCTGCAAGTCACATTATGCTGGCTTACAAAGTGATGTGTAATTCTCATTGGAATCCAGCCAGAGTTAGGATATTCAACAAGTGGAATTGTTAATCACCTGCAACCTGCATTTTAGAATAACTGCCAGGATAGAGACAATTGAATACTGAGCCTAGCTCAATCATCTAAACTGGAACAACCATCTTAGTAACGGGTGCAATAAATCCAATTACTAACAGAATGGATTAGTTTAGAAAACTGAATGTTATTATATTCTTGTAGCATAAAATTAATTAACCAATCAATGTATAGTACATGCAAAAACACAGATATTACAGTAAAACAAACTATTCAAAAAATCTTGCCGCAATAGAGCATGCTGGGAAATATTATGTGGTTCTATGTAGATCCCTTCTTGCCTTCCAAATAATCCTTCTTGCCTTCCAAAGAATCATTGAAGAACCCTTTCTTCCAAAAACTGTTCTTAGGATGTTAAAGGTTCTAGGTAGAACCCTTTGACTTAGAAAGAACCCTTGTCTCCCAAAAAGGGTTATTCTGATCAAAGTGGTTCTTGGTAGAACCCTATCTCTCCTCAAATAAACATTTTGGAACCCTTTTTTCTAAGAGTTTATACATTCGATGGGTCTAACTATTGTATAGTGCTACAATGCTGTATAGCCTATAACATGTTACTATTGTATAGTGCTACGGTGCTGTATAGGATATAACATGTGACTATTGTATAGTGCTACAGTGCTGTATAGGATATAACATGTGACTATTGTTTAGTGCTACAGTGCTGTATAGGATATAACATGTGACTATTGTTTAGTGCTACAGTGCTGTATAGGCTATAACATGTGACTATTGTATAGTGCTACAGTGCTGTATAGGATATAACATGTGACCATTGTTTAGTGCTACAGTGCTGTATAGGATATAACATGTGACTATTGTATAGTGCTACAGTGCTGTATAGGATATAACATGTGACTATTGTATAGTGCTACAGTGCTGTATAGGATATAACATGTGCATAATAACTTACAGTATTGACTTGACTTAAATATCAGTGAATAGACTGCCACAATGGCCTGTGTTACTCTAATTTTAGTCATCCTACTCTTGGCTTTTCTATAGTGGCCTGTCTGATGCGGAGAACATCAGCTGTTCTGTGGATGCGAGTGGACAGCTGTGGACATGTTCCTCTTCATCTGGCCAGAGTGGCATCACGTGTTCTGTGGACAGCAGTGGACTGGGGGTGTCCTGTGTTGACAGACACTATTGTCCCTATGCTGAGGAGACTGACCGGATCACATTGACCATCTACATGAGGACTAACTTCCTGCTGGAGGAATACTCCCAACACTTCTACTTATCAGAGATAGGTGAGGACACACACACACACACACAAAGACACACACACACACACACAACACTTCTACTTATCAGACATAGTTGAGTGTTAAATAGGGACCTTGTAGCAGTCATAAGTGCAGACATGTTGCAAGAGGCAGGCAGGATCAGGTGCACAAGTTGTGACTCTAGGCTACTTAAAGGTGATGATAATGGTCTAGTTGTTCACTATATTTACCAATTAATAAAACAATTATGTTTACAAACTTCACAATGTGAGTGGTCTCTGAAAAGAAAATGCCTTGAAGCTGGCAAACCTGTCTATCCCATGACAAACATTAAGAATGCAGAAACAAAGCTCTCTGAAATGACAAGAGTTTGTAGCGCACTAGTGGAGAGACGCACTAATAATGTCTTCGTCACCACAGTTAGGAAACCTGCCTCTATATACACTGAACAAAAATATAAACGCAACACGTAAAGTGTAAAAATACAGTGGGGAGAACAAGTATTTGATACACTGCCGATTTTGCAGGTTTTCCCACTTACAAAGCATGTAGAAGTCTGTAATTTTTATCATAGGTACTCTTCAACTGTGAGTGACGGAATCTAAAACAAAAATCCAGAAAATCACATTGTATGATTTTTAAGTAATTAATTTGCATTTTATTGCATGACATAAGAGAGTTTGTTGGTTTAAGTGCTACTGAAAGTTAGTTTGATAGTGCAGAGTGCTGGTAGAAGTTATGGTAATATTCTCTCTCCCACCTCTCTCCCTTTCCTTCCCTTACCCCCCCCCCTCACTCTCTCTCTCTCTCTCTCTCTCTCTCTCTCTCACTCTCACTCTCACTCTCACTCTCACTCTCACTCTCTCCCTCTCTCCAGTGAAGCCAGACAAGGTATCCATTAAGGAGGTGAACAGCAGTACTATAGAGTGGAGGTATCCTGTCTCCTGGAACAGACCCATCTCCTACTTCCCCCTCTCCTTCCAGGTAAAAGAGATCGAAGGCAAAGAGCGCAAGAACGGTTGCACATGTGATTCTCCCTGCACAGAGTCCAAGGTGAGGACTACTGTCTACATACTGTACACCTGGAGATCCAGACCCTATACTAACAGTCTCATACTCTTGAACTAATAGACGTGGTCACTCTGGTCCCTGGTACTATTCATTAGAGCACACCGTAGTAAACGTTTTGCAATGAATAGGATCATTTCTTATTGGACAAGTTCATGTAGTCCCTCTCTGCGTCAGGATATTTTCTTCCATTTGGGGCTAAATGAATTCAACCCCAGTGTTCCCCCAGGTCCACACCACAGAGAACAGCCAGTGGTCAGTAAAGGCCAAGGTGATGGTGTGTGTCAGGGCCCAGGATGCCCTCTGTGACTCCCCCTGGAGCGACTGGACAGAGTACAGGTCAGTACCACACTCTCTGCAGTCTACTGCATTCAGGAGAGCCTCTCCTCGACGACCCCCAGCCGTTCCATGTGTTTGAACTACTGAAGAGCTAACACACCTGATTCAATTTGTCGACTAATCATCAAGCATTTGAATACTACTGAATCAGGTAAACGGCTGGGGGTCCCCAAGGAGAGGGTTTAAACCCCCTGCTCCAGTCTACTGTTTTATCATGGTACATCTACCAGGGTTAGGTTCAATTGGGGTTCAGGAAGTGCATTGAAATTCCATTTCATAAATTGAAAATATGCCATTGTTTATCAATTTATGAATTTTATTTCAGAGAAGACATTTACTGAACTACACATTTTACAATATGATTTTTCAGACACAAGGGAAACAACAGGGGGAACAAGTGGGGGAGGCAGGAGAAGCAGAAGAAGAAGAAGAAGAAGAAGAAGAAGAAGAAGAAGAAGAAGAAGAAGAAGAGTGTGTTTTAATAGTAGATTTTTACCATACTGATGGCCATCAAATATGATCCTATTTATTCACTCTGTAGAGTTTGTAGGCATTTACACTCTAAAACATCAACTATGACTGTGAGGGCTTGGTTGTGGTAAGGCCTCTTACTCCCACCTAGGGGAGGAGAGAGGCACACAATCAAGTCCTCACACCCTAACTAGGGAGATTATGATCCCCAATCAGAGACAGCTGTCTAGCGTTGTCTCTGATTGGGGATAGTATTTAAGCTCCACACAAAGCCACCTGTGGGTGGATCATTATTTGTTTGTTGTGTTTGTCTGCACTGCAAGCAACGCAAAGTAAGTCACTGTGTTTTTGTTTGTTTCACTCTCCTTTGTTATTTTCGTGCTTCGTGAGTACATCTCCCAAATAAAAAGGATGACACTTCACCAGCGCTCTGTATATCGTCCCTTATATACTACGCACTGTGACAGAATGATCCACCACCCTGGGACGCAACGGGGGATTACTTTGGGAGATATCCTCCTCGGTATGGGGAAAATTACCGAGGAGGAACACTCCCATTATCGTGCGGTGGAGGAAGGCTGGTGTCCGGAGCAGAGGCGCCGAAGACGGGGGAAACGTCACCGGGCGAAAGCGAAGGACCAGCCTGGAGCCCAGAAAAACCCCCAAACAGATTTTGGGGGGGGGCTATGGGGGTGGTCGGGGATCGAGGGAGAAGAGCCCCGACCACTGCACTCGTGGGGGTTCCAGGAGGAGCCCCTACAGCCGTGGGAGCAGGAGTACAGAGAGGAGTCGGAGGAAGACGACGACGATGTGCTTCTGTTCCCTCACTCGTGGGGGTTCCCGGAGGAACCCTCACAGGATGGGGATTGGCGGTGGAGTAGGGACGACAGAGACAGTCGTGCTCCAGCGCCAGTTCCCAGTCCGGTGCCTCCAGCGCCGGTCCAGAGTCGGAGACGGAGGAGACCGACTCAGCGCACCAAACCATCGGTGCGCAACTATAGCCCGGTACGGCCCGCGCCTGCTCCGCGCACCAGCTCTATGGTGCGTGTCTCCAGCCCGGTGCGACCCGTGCCAGCTCAACGCACCAACCCAACGGTGCGATTCCCCAGCCCGGAACGGCCCGCGCCTGCTCCGAGCACCAGCCCGATGGTGCGTGTCTCCAGCCCGGTGCGACCCGTACCAGCTCAACGCACCAACCCAATGGTGCGTTCCACCAGCCCAGTACGGCCCGTGCCTGCGCCTCGCATTAGACCAGTGGTGCGTTTCCCCAGTCCAGTACGCCCCGTGCCTACTCCTCGCACGGAGCCTACAGCGACGGTCGCCAGCACAGCTCTGTGGTTGGAGACCATCTCTGCGTCGGTGCCCAGGGTGGGCACGACGTTCAGCCCCGCTGTGGAGCAGGAGCTCCATAGCGTGTCGGTGCCCAGTCTGGGGCCGACAGCCAGCCCAACCACAGGGCTGGACACCATCTCTGCGTCGGTGCCCAGGGTGGGCACGACGTTCAGTCCCGTTGTGGAGCAGGAGCTCCATAGCGTGTCGGTGCCCAGTCTGGGGCCGACAGCCAGCCCAACCACAGGGCTGGAAGCCATCTCTGCGTCGGTGCCCAGGGTGGGCACGACGTTCAGTCCCGCTGTGGAGCAGGAGCTCCATAGTGTGTCGGTGCCCAGTCTGGGGCCGACAGCCAGCCCAACCACAGGGCTGGAAGCCACCTCTGCGTCAGTGCCCAGGCAGGGCACGACGTTCAGCCCCGCTATGGAGCAGGAGCTCTGTAGCGTGTCGGTGCTCAACCTGGGGCAGACAGACAGGCCAACTACAGGGCTGGAGACCACCTCTACGTCGGTGCCCAGGGTGGGCACGGCGTCCAGCCTGAGGCCTCCGGTGAAGGTCAGCAGCCCGAGGCCTCCGGTGAAGGTCAGCAGCCCGAGGTCTCCGGAGAAGGTCAGCAGCCCGAGGCCTCCGGTGAAGGTCAGCAGCCCGAGACCTCCGGAGAAGGTCAGCAGCCCGAGGCCTTCGGTGAAGGTCAGCAGCCCAAAGCCTCCAGTGAAGGTCAGCAGCCCGAAGCCTCCGGTGAAGGTCAGCAGCCCGAAGCCTCCGGTGAAGGTCAGCAGCCCGAAGCCTCCGGTGAAGGTCAGCAGCCCGAGACCTCCGGAGAAGGTCAGCAGCCCGAGGTCTCCGGTGAAGGTCAGCAGCCCGAGACCTCAGGTGAAGGTCAGCAGCCCGAGACCTCAGGTGAAGGTCAGCAGCCCGAGACCTCCGGTGAAGGTCAGCTGCCCGAGACCTCCGGTGAAGGTCAGCTGCCCGAGACCTCCGGTGAGGGTCAGCAGCCGGGGACCTCAGGTGAAGGTGAGCAGCCCTGAACCTCCACCGGAGCCCCATCCGGGTCCAGCAGTCTGCTACGCTACAGCGCCAGAGCGATCCGCTCCACCGGTGCCCAGTCCGGGGCCGGTCGTCTGCGTCGCTCCAGTGCCGGAGCAGTTCGCTCCACCGGTGCCCAGTCCGGGGCCGGTCGTCTGCTTCGCTCCAGTGCCGGAGCAGTCCGCTCCACCGGTGCCCAGTCCGGGGCCGGTCGTCTGCTTCGCTCCAGTGCCGGAGCAGTCCGCTCCACCGGTGCCCAGTCCGGGGCCGATCGCCTACTCCGCCCCCATGCCGGAGCAGTCCGCTCCACCGGGGTCCGGTCCGGGACCTGAGGTCAGCCCCTCTCCAGGGTCGAGGGCTCCCATACCAGGGTCCAAAAGGGATGTGGTGCAACGCGGGAGAACTGAGGGGGGAATCATCGCGCTGGGGTCCGGACTGGACCGGGCGTGCAACGGAGAGGTAGGAGGGAAGCTACTCTCAAAGCCTGCGCCCCGCCCGGAGCCAGAACCGGAGCCCCCACCAGCAACCACCTCAGTACCCCGCCATGTCCCCCCTAGTTTTTTGTGTATTTTTTTTTCAGGAGAGGGGGGGATATTGTGCGATCGGGAGTCCGCACCTTAGGGGGGGGGTACTGTGAGGGCTTGGTTGTGGTAAGGCCTCTTACTCCCACCTAGGGGAGGAGAGAGGCACACAATCAAGTCCTCACACCCTAACTAGGGAGATTATGATCCCCAATCAGAGACAGCTGTCTATTGGGGATAGTATTGAAGCTCCACACAAAGCCACCTGTGGGTGGATCATTATTTGTTCATTGCACTGCAAGCAACGCAAAGTAAGTCACTGTGTTTTTGTTTGTTTCACTCTCCTTTGTTATTTTCGTGCTTCGTGAGTACATCTCCGAAATAAAAAGGATGACACTTCACCAGCGCTCTGTATATCGTCCCTTATATACTACGCACTGTGACAATGACAAAGGTGACTTTGTTGCCAAGACCAGAGATTGTATTTCTGATCTCATTTACTGACACAAACTTTACATTTACATGATCTATACTTGTTATGAAAAGTATTTAGTAATATTTATTTACATTATTGATACTTGTTATGAAATGTATTTAGTAATATTTATTTACATTATTGATACTTGTTATCAAAGGTATTTAGTAATATTTATTTGATTGTGATTATCTATTTATTGTTACATTTTGTCTCATAGAGAATGACATGACATGCATTAACATAAACGGGAACTGATATTTTAGTGACTTTAATACTCTAAATCACAATAAACATACAAATCTTTCCACAACTCTGTGCTCACAGTATTTTATGAATTTCAGGATAAAAAAAATAACAATATGAAATCAAGCATCATTAGAAAGGAAGTAATGTATTGCTAATCTCATTGATAAATATAATATGAATACCACTGGTAATACACTTCCTTTGTCTCTGACAAACCACAACAGGATGTCCAGGAAACTGGTTGAAAGGCTTAGACCAATGGCGTGACACTTTAGGGTTCTAGAACACATTGACTGTTGCTTTTCTCTCTATTTATCCAACATGGGGTTTTGGGGTTGCTGGGTGGGATGGGATGAAAGTTATTTTACAACACTGTGTATGAGGTGCACTGACTCCCACACAACTAGAAAGCAGTTTGGAATTGGTAAGGTTTGGAGTTATTTTGTACTAGTTGAGTATGTATTAAATGCACAGTTGAAAATGTCATTCTTACATCGTGCCTCCCTTCATGTGTCATATACAAGCCTTGCAGTGGCGATTTTAGCATATAAATCTTGGTGGGGCAACAAAAAAATATGTTTTCAGATGCATGCCAGCAAACTATACAACACAACACTAAACAATACATTAATTGCACTATAACGGTGACAAACAGTGCCCACAAACTGCTAGGGCCTACATAAAGCTGTCCCAACATCAGTCCCAACACCTTACCACTGCTACACATGGCTATCAGCGGAGCCTTGTCTGGCAGTGAAATAGTTCATTCAGCCTAATGTACTGCCTTTTAAAAAAACATAGCTGATAGGGCTGACTTGCTTAAACAAATGTGGTTTCTGCTGACAATTGAGATGTACAAACTATGACATAAGGGGACGATGAGCGGATAAGAGGGAATCTGTAATTTTGATTAAGACATTAATGAGCAAGCTAGGACAGACGTAGTCAATATAACTATTTGTTCAGCACTTTTGAAATGTACACCGACAGAATTCAGAACATGGGCCGTTCTTACAGTGTTCTCCCTGTACACCAAGTCAGAACCGTAGGATAAATAAAGGGGGCATTCAAGCAGACAATGAAAGCTCTTACAATATTTGATGATTACATTTCTCAAAAACAGCAGGTTATAGGCTACATGTGCAACCCCGAGTCAGAACAGAAGGCAAAATTATTAGTGAGGCACATGGGCTCCTAACAGCTTAAAACACAACATACACTTAGTATGATTTTCTTAGCTGCAGGTCATTGAAGGCTATTCCATGCGAGAAATTGCCAAGAAACTGAAGATCTCGTACAACGCTGTGTACTAGCCCGGTGCACAACTGAGCAAGAGGACAAGTACATTAGAGTGTCTAGTTTGAGAAACAGACACCTCACAAGTCCTCAACTGGCAGCTTCATTAAATAGTACCCGCAAAACACCAGTCTCAACGTCAACAGTGAAGAGGTGACTCAGGGAAGTAATATCTTCCTTTGTCCAGTGTCTGTGTTCTTTTGCCCTTAATCTTTTCTTTTTTTTGGCCAGTCTGAGATATGGCAGCTCGTTTTGAAAAAGAAAAAAACTAAAGACCTAGCTGAACAACAAATGACAGAATGCCCTTACGGCTTTTTCACATGTCAGTCAGGATGGGTGACTGTTAAGCTAGGGGCTTGGGGGAAGGCACTACAGCAGCACTTTGAGAAAAAATAAAATGTGCTCAAGCAGTAGAGTTTGGCGTCACTTTCTATAACAGTCAACAACCGATTGCAACCTTATACAAAGGTGGGCATACAGTGCCTTCGGAAAGTATTCAGACCCCTTGACTTTTTCCACATTTTGTTACCTTAGAGCCTTATTCTAAAATGGATTTAAAAAAATGAAAAATCCTCAGCAATCTACACACAATACCCCATAATGGCCTGGACCTGATTTGGAAAGGCACACACCTGTCTATATAGGGTCCCACAGTTGACAGATGTCAGAGCAAAAACCAAGCCATGAGGTTGAGTTGTCTGTAGAGCTCCGAGACAGGATTGTACCTATAAACTGGTATATTCTGGCCATGTAACTATAAGCTGGTAGAATCTGGTCAACCCCAACCAGCCTAGCACATAGACAAGGGTTGCATCCCAAAGTAACATGCAGTCCAACATTGCTATGTGCAGTCTGTAAGTGTGCTTCCCTAATGGCACCATATTCCCTATATATACAAGTGCACTACTTTTAATCAGAGCCATATGGGCCCTGGTCAAAATCAGTGCACTCTAAAGGGAATATGGTGCCATTAGGGATGTAGCCTAAGTCAGCAGTGTTGGTTCAGTTCCAAGAAACATGTTCTGGATTGACAATGTGAATGAAACCATGTACCTGCCTAGGATTGATTGAAATTCTGACACACACACACACACACACACACACGCGCACGCTCACGTTCTCTCACACACAAATACCACTGAAGATTTTCACAGCTCAAGTCCCTAATAATTTGTTATACCACTGACCTCTAGTGGTTGAGAGGGAGAAAAGCGTCTGGCTACAGACATGGAATTTGAGATTTTGAAACATAAAAACAAGGAGATAATAGGGTTAACATTATGTGATAGTGTTCTAATAACTAAGACAAGGGCGTATGTGATAGTGTTCTAATAACTAAGACAAGGGCGTATGTGATAGTGTTCTAATAACTAAGACAAGGGTGTATGTGATAGTGTTCTAATAACTAAGAAGGGCGTATGTGATAGTGTTCTAATAACTAAGACAAGGGTGTATGTGATAGTGTTCTAATAACTACGACAAGGGCGTATGTGATAGTGTTCTAATAACTAAGACAAGGGTGTATGTGATAGTGTTCTAATAACTAAGAAGGGCGTATGTGATAGTGTTCTAATAACTAAGACAAGGGCGTATGTGATAGTGTTCTAATAACTACGACAAGGGCGTATGTGATAGTGTTCTAATAACTAAGACAAGGGTGTATGTGATAGTGTTCTAATAACTAAGAAGGGCGTATGTGATAGTGTTCTAATAACTAAGACAAGGGTGTATGTGATAGTGTTCTAATAACTAGGAAGGGCGTATGATTTAAAATAAACAATGTACATGGATCACAATAGCTGTTTAATAATAAAATGTGTATCTATGAACAAATCAAAGTTAGACGAGATAGACCTATTGAATCCTGTGTGCACAATGCATCTTACCTTTGCATGTAGGGTCTGGTGCTGACCAGTGGCTGTCTACTTCACAGGTTAGACCTGATTCACCTTCCATTTCGTATCCTTTTTGACATTCATATCTGACAAAAGACTTGTATTTATACTGAGGTAAATGTCCCTCTACTCAGACAGCATTATCAATCTGTGGGACAAGAAATAGAACCAAGAAATAGAACCAAGAATATAGAACCAAGAAATAGAACCAATAACATCACTATGCATAACATATCCAATTACTAGATATTGTTTATGAACCAATAGGAAAATACTAGTTAATCAACCAATCAGCCAATTAAACAATCAATCATGCAATTAATCAATAACTAAATTGGAATAGTTTATTATCTATTCAGTAACTCCTTCTGTGTTATGTTTTGAAACATACCAATACATTTAGGTGGATCTGGCTCAAACTGTCCTGTTTCAGAGCAGTATAAGGACCTGGGTCCAACCAGAGTGAGTTGTCTGTCGCACTGATACTCCACCACCTCTCTGTAGGAGTACGACTCTTCAGCTTGGCACAACAGACCTCCATTGGCAACAACAGGAGGCGCTCCACAAGTCACCACTGCAAAATTAGAAACACATTAATTTGTTTATCTATCAGTTATTGAGAAAGTGTTTGTGTGTGTGTGTGTGTGTGTGTGTGTGTGTGTGTGTGTGTGTGTGTGTGTGTGTGTGTGTGTGTGTGTGTGTGTGTGTGTGTGTGTGTGTGTGTGTGTGTGTGTGTGTGTGTGTGTGTGTGTGTGTGTGTGTGTGTGTGTGTGTGTGTGTGTATATGTATGTGTGCATGCGTTTGGCGTGCCCTCATGTGCCCTCTCATATCAGTCACTGACCTTCACAGATAGCGACTCTGGCACACCACCCTGCTGCCATGCAATTCTGTACTTTGGAGCCCACAATGTAATATCTGAAAACAAGTACAGAATATTCAACTCTAATAGAAAAAGGAAAACAGAAAAAAAGGTTCTAAATAACCACTTCCTTCATATTTGGCAAAAATATGTCAATTTTGAGATCTATATAGAACATTTAGCGGTGCCATACACTACCGGTCAAAAGTTTTAGAACACCTACTCATTCAAGGGTTTTTCTCTATTTTTACTATTTTCTACATTGTAGAATAGAATAGTGAAGACATCAAAACTATGACATAACACATATGGAATCATGTAGTAACCAAAAAAGAGTTAAACAAATCAAAATATATTTGAGATTTGAGGTTCTTCAAATAGCCACCCTTTGACTTGATGACAGCTTTGCACACTCTTGGCATTCTCTCAACCAGCTTCACCTGGAATGCTTTTCCAACAGTCTTAAAGGAGTTCCCACATATGTTGAGCACTTGTTGGCTGCTTTTCCTTCACTCTGCTGTCCGACTCATCCGAAACCTTCCCAATTTGGTTGAGGTTGAGGGATTGTGGAGGCCAGATCATCTGATTCAGCACTCCATCGCTCTCCTTCTTGGTAAAATAGCCCTTACACAGCCTGGAGGTTTGTTGGGTCATTGTCCTGTTGAAAACCCAATTATAGTCCCACTAAGCCCAAACCAGATGGGATGGTGTATCGCTGGAGAGAAGGTCCTGTCCTGTGAGTGTAGTACAACTCTGCTGCTAGAACTACTGGAGAGAAGGTCCTGTCCTGTGAGTGTGGGACAACTCTACTGCTAGATCTACTGGAGAGAAGGTCCTGTCCTGTGAGTGTAGTACAACTCTACTGCTAGATCTACTGGAGAGAAGGTCCTGTCCTGTGAGTGTAGTACAACTCTGCTGCTAGAACTACTGGAGAGAAGGTCCTGTCCTGTGAGTGTAGTACAACTCTACTGCTAGATCTACTGGAGAGAAGGTCCTGTCCTGTGAGTATAGTACAACTCTACTGCTAGATCTACTGGAGAGAAGGTCCTGTCCTGTGAGTGTGGGACAACTCTACTGCTAGATCTACTGGAGAGAAGGTCCTGTCCTGTGAGTGTGTACTACTGACCTTTTGTCACACTGGGCTGTACTTCTGGCTCCATTCATCAATTCTCCAGGGGAGGCACAGGATATCCATGGACAGACATGATAACAGGATAACAGAATCATGATTATAGATTGATAGTACTGGCGGATTTAGGTATTGGCGACATGGGCAGCCGACTATCGCTAATTTGCACGTCACGCCAATGATATCATGTCACCGTGTGGGACTGTGGGTCAATTAACCTTGTCAGAGTGAGCGCACTGATTCTAGTTTGTGAGCTAGGCAGGCTACTGCCTGGGAAGGTCTCCCACTCAGAAGTACGAGATGGGGAGTGGGGCGGGGCTAGGTTGACCTCAGGTCTCCCCACTGGAAGCCCGAGGTAGGGGCGGGGGAATCTATCCAATAGCGGACCTCTAACTTTGTACAGTACTAACGCAATTAGTCAAATCAGTCACACTACGAAATGCTACCAAATAAACCACAATTCATTCATTATACTTTGACTATATAGTTTCACAGACATATTGTTGCAGTTTTTTTCTGGTTTGTGTGAAATCATTAAGAATAATATAAAATCAGTCTGCAAACCACCAAGGTGAATTGGTTTAGTCTTGACTCTTGGTTGACAGTGTTGGGGGATGGGTAATGTATTGATGCTCGAGTGACAAATCAACACAAATGGATAAGAAAAGGTCTAAGCCAATCAGGTGCCCAGAAGATAAAGGTATGCAGCGATGTCATCTCTTTATGAGTATAATATTATGCATGTAATTAAATAGGCTAGTATAACACTGATGTGTGTTAGCCTATGTTGCTATGTTACTTGCTATGCTATTACACATAGGGTGACTATATTCTGTTTTCTGTCCAACTAGCTTATATAACATTGCATATAATTTCACACAGTTTCATGATAATGTGTGTAGCCTATCGGAGAAGAGGGAGAAGAGCATCTATATATAGATTGTGTATATAGAGAAAGTAGTAGTAGACATCTTCTCTGGTTGGGAATGAAACAGTAGATGGCAGTACTGCGTTACCAAGGTGTGTGTGTGTGTGTGTGTGTGTGTGTGTGTGTGTGTGTGTGTGTGTGTGTGTGTGTGTGTGTGTGTGTGTGTGTGTGTGTGTGTGTGCGTGTGTGTGTGTGTGTGCGTGAGAGAGAGAGAGAGAGAGAGAGAGAGAGAGAGAGAGAGAGAGAGAGAGAGAGAGAGAGAGAGAGAGAGAGAGAGAGAGAGAGAGAGAGAGAGAGAGAGAGAGAGAGCATCCGGGCCTAAACCACACAAAAACAACACTAGACACTATAGAACACAAAGCTTTTACTATCTCATCCTGGAATACACAAGGTCTGAGGTCATCTGCCTTTGGCCTAAAGAGCAGGAACCCAGACTTCATCAAAGAAATTGGAAATACAGACATTGTCATCCTACAAGAAACATGGTATAGAGGAGACGGCTCAATGGTTGCTCTCTAGGTTACAGAGAGCTGGTAGTCCCATCCACCAAACTACCAGGTGTGAAACAGGGAAGAGACTCAGGGGGTATGCTAATTTGGAACAGAGCAGACCTAACCCACTCTATTAAATAAGTCAAAACAGGAACATTTTACATCTGGCTAGAAATTAATAAGGAAATGATCTCAACAGAGAAAAATGTCCTCATGTGTGCTACCTATATCCCCGAAATAGAATCCCCATACTTTAACGATGACAGCTTCTCCATCCTTGAGGGGGAGATCAACCATTTCCAGGCCCAGGGACATGTAGTAGTCTGTGGCGACCTAAATGCTAGAACTGGACAAGACACAACTACGACAAGATAACCAACAAAAAAGGGTCACAACTCCTGCAGCTCTGTTGGACGCTGGGTATGTGCATAGTCAATGGTAGGCTTCGAGGGGACTCCTACGGTAGGTACACATATAACTCATGTCTTGGAAGTAGTACTGTAGACTACTTTATCACTGACCTCAACCCAGAGTCCCTTAGAGCATTCACAGTCAGTCCACTGACACCCCTATCAGATCACAGCAAAATCACACTCTACTTGAACAGAGCTACGCTCAATCATGAGGCATCAAAGCCAAAGGAACTTAGTAATATTATGAAATGCTATAGATGGAAGGAAAGTAGTGTTGAAACAGAAAACGGTTTTGATGAAGAATGCAAAAACATAAGAAAGAAATTGAGAAACCTATCCAAACAAAACATAGAGACCCAGAAAACCTGAGCCTACGCCTTCACTATGGTGAATCGCTAAAACCATACAGAAATACACGTCAGAAATCAGCTCAGTATAAACCACTTCTGGGAAAACTGGAAAACACTAAACAAACAACAACACGAAGAACTGTCTATCCAAAATTTAGATTTATGAGTAAACCACTTCTCCAATCTTTTTGGCCCTATAACAAAGAACAAACAGCAAAAACATTTAGATGATCAAATACAGATCTTAGAATCAACTATTAAAGACTACCAGAATCCACTGGATTCTCCTTACCTTGAATGAACTACAAGACAAAACGCAAACCCTCCAACCCAAAAAGGTTGTGGTGTTGATGGTATCCTCAATTAAATTATAAAATATACAGACCACAAATTCCAATTGGCTATACTTAAACTCTTTAACATCTTCAATAGCTCTGGCATCTTCCCCAATATTTGGAACCAAGGACTGATCAACCCAAGCCACAAAAGTGGAGACAAATTTACCCCAATAACTACCGTGGGATATGCGTCAAAAGCAACCTCAGGAAAATCCTCTGCATTAGCATTAACAGACTAGTTCATTTCCTCAGTGAAAACAATGTACTGAGCATAACGGACTATATCAATTTTTGTTTAGACAACACTGTACCCACCAGGAAGGTACGCTGTTTTCCAAATAATAAACCCTGGATCACCAGCGAACTGAAGGCCCTGCTGAATGAGAAGAAGAGGGCCTTCAAGGAAGGGGACAAGGACAAATTGAAATGCGTCCAGAGGGAGCTGAAGTTGCGGATTGCTGAGGGGAAGAGAGTGTATAAGGAGAAGATGGAGGACAAGCTGAGGCAGAGCCAGGTGAGAGAGGTGTGGAAGGGTATGAGAAATATCACTGCTTCAAAAAGTCAAACAGTGGGAAGACGGAGGGGACCCAGGACAGAGCCAATGAGCTGAACCAATTTTTTAACAGGTTCGATACTGGCCCTGTCCACCTCCCCTCCAGCTCTCCAGGCCACACACCCTCACGGCTGTCCAACCCCCACTTTATTCACAACACCTCTGTTGAGACAATCAGCGACCCCCTCCCCACCTCCGCCCCTGCTCCCTCTGGACTGATCCTCAAGGGCCTACTCTCACCTGGACAACGTAGGTTGCACTGTGAGGGTTATGTTTTTTTACTTCTCCAGTGCCTTCAACACCATTCAGCCCCTGCTACTGGGTGAGAAGATGAAGAGGATGAAAGTGGAAGCACCCTTAGTCTCCTGGGTCACGGACTACCTGAACCGGTAGGCCACAATTTGTGTGACTACAGAGCTGTGTGTCAGAACGTGCAGTGAGCAACACCGGGGCCCCCCAGGGAACGGTCCTGTCTCCCTTCCTGTTCACCCTCTACACCCTCTCGGACTTCAGATATAACTCTGAAACATGCCACCTACAGACGTTCTCGGATGACTCCGCAATTGTAGGGTGCATCAGGGGTGGGCAGGAGGAGGAGTACAGGAGCACAATTAATGACTTTGTGTTGTGGTGTGAGCAGAACCACCTTCAGCTCAACATCAGGGGCGTCCTCTCCCACCTACAGGGGAGCGCACCGCGGCTGTACCCCTGTGCCTACTACTCCAAGAAGCTGAGCGCTGCGGAGAGGAACTACGACGTGGGTGACAGAGAGCTACTGGCGGTAAAGTTGGCATTAGAGGATTGGAGACATTGGCTGGAGGGTGCTCATGAGCCGTTCATTGTCCTGATGGATCATCGGAACCTGGAGTACGTCAGGGCAGCCTGGCGCCTTAACCCCCGTCAGGCCGGATGGACCCTCTTTTTCGAGCGCTTCTGATCTGGCTTAAGATACGCCCATCCTACCACCGTCCTGCATCGTGGGTCCTGTCTCCTGGGACATTGATGTGAAAATTCAGCGGACGGGGAAATGGAATCCCACCACAGCTACATGCCCCCCGGGGAAGACATATGTACCCCGGAGAGTGCGGGGAAGGTTGGTGACCTGAGCCCACACTACACCCGCCAATGGCCACCCAGGCTTCAGCCGGACCCTGGAGGCGGAGGCGCTCTGAGAGAAGTATTGGTGGCCTGGGATGGAAAGGACTGTGCGGCACTATGTACTGTCCTGTGTTGCGCACAGTCCAAGGCACCGAGAACGGCTCTTACGGGCAAACTCCACCCCCTTCCAGTACCTCAGCGGCCTTGGTCCCACATCGCGTTGGACTTTGTCACAGACCTACCGCCAGCAGAGGGGAAAACGACCATCACCATAGTAGTGGATAGGTTCTCGAAGATGGTGCAATTCCAGCCACTGCCCGGCCTCCCCTCTGTGCTTCAGTTCGCTGAGGTGCTGTTATAGCAGGTCTTCCGTTTGTATGGACTTCCGGAGGACATAGTGGGCGACCGGGGCCTACAATTTACTTCACGAGTCTGGAAGGCGTTCATGTCAAGACTGGGGGTCGCAGTCAGCCTCACATTCGGGTACCACTCACAGGCTAAGGGGCAGGTGGAACGCACAAACCATGAGCTCGGGAGGCTCCTCCGATCCTATTGTATGGAACAGCCAGGTGAGGGGACCCGCTTTCTCCACTGGGCGGAGTACGCTCAGAACTCCCTACGCCATTCCTCCACAGGTCTATCCCCTTTCCAGGTGGTACTTGGTTTCCAGCCTCCGCTGTGCCCCTGGAGGAGGGGTTTGAGTGAGATACAGGCAGTGGAGAAGTGGTTTAGGAAAGCTGAGGGAGTCACGTCTGTCTGCAGGAAGCGGTACAGCGTCAAAGGACGCAGGCGGATCGGCGGCGGAGCAAGGCTCCGGTTTACCATCCAAGGGACAAGGTCTGGCTGTCCTCGAGGGACCTCCAGCTTCGCCTGCCCTTTCGTAAGTTGGAGCCCCGGTATGTGGGGCCGTTCACTGTCCTTCGGAGAGTTAATGAGGTCACCTACAGATTGAGATTAACACAGGGCCGGAGTGTGGCCACTTTTCAGCCAGGGAGTTTCAGGCCAAAGACCGGCCCACTTTTTGTCATGGTGGAATTCCAAATTAGCATTTTTTCCAAATTGGATAAACGAAGCAACAGTTCAGCTCTTACTATTGTGTAGTTTTTATTAATACCATGGTGCAACAAATAATGTAAAGGTTAAATAATAATTCACTTAAACTGAGAAGTTAACAAAAAATATTCCACTATTCCACAAAGATAGGTTAAAAAATTAACAAAAGCAGAAAGAAAGAAAGAAATTAAGCATTTGAAATGTATCTCACTCTTCCACAAAGAGGCATATTGAACTAATGCTTACAGTTCAATATGCCTCTTTAGACATGTGGATTTCCTTCTCTGTGCACATTAACATGAAAACCTCCAAGTTGTCCTGACTCAATGAGCTTCGTAGCCTATTCTTCACAAATTTTAAAGTTGAGAAGCTTTTCTCACATGCAACCTGTGTGATGGACAAAGTCAACAGAAACTTATATGCTAACCCAATTACATGATAAGCATCTGTGAGGAGGTTATACTGTGAGAGTATTAAATGGACACAAATGGCACAGTTTTTGCAGGAGGAACAGGTCCTGCTTTCAAGTTCCATCTCTGGTTCTTCCATATATGGCACTCCACCACTATCGTCCTGACATTCCTGTGTCACCTCACTACATGTCCTGACAGTATAACATTCAAGAGAGGACTGTTTCAGTCTGTCCCACTGGTATGCCAGGCTAGAAAGATCAGTTTGTAATGTGCTAACAGTAGCTCTGTCATCAAACCTAAGCAGACATTTGCTGATTTCCTGGAGTGCTGAGTTAGGGAGCCCATTTATCTTAATTTCAGGAAAGTTTTTAGGGTCAAGACAAGCAAAATCTGAGGCAAGTTTTGCATTTGCTGAAAACCTCCTATCTATGCTACCTGCCACAGTGTCCAGAATAACATTATGGACATTCACCTCAAAGGCAGCATCAGGTGAGGCTACTGGTTCATCATCTAAAAGCTCTCCTGGCTCCTTTTTTTGGACACGCTTCTCTGGAAGTGCAATCTGCACAACTAGTTCATAGTTGTCCATCTCTTCCAGCTTTTCATTGGCCCAACTCACAAACTTCAGCTGCCACTTCACTCCCTCAAAGTCCCTGACATATTTTTTGAGGTTATCCTTTGTCCCCTCAACCAGACGCTGAGCTGACAAAATATCCATTCCGTGTGTCTGTAGGTACTTGGAGAGGGGGGATGTATGTTGGAAAATGCGAAGGAAAGTTTGAGCAATGAGGATAATCTCATATTTCAGATGATTTTCAATTAGTCCTTTTGCTTTGACCCTCACTGTTGACTTCATACTTCCATCTTCCTCAACAGAGGCTAGGGTCAGCAGCAGGTCAACAAACAATGCATCCTGGGGATTACCAAAACTCCCAAAGACCTTAGTGAGAGCTTGATCCTTAGCCCACCACCTGGTTTCCCCTATTGGGCTCAGTCTCCTGTGACGTTTGTCCTCACTCGTCTCTTCCCAAGTCTGCATACGTTTATAAGACTCCCTGAGGAAAACTGACACATCATTAAGTAGTGAGAAGAGAGATGCACTCTCTATGACACTGCCTGTTGTGTCTGCCAGTACCAGATTTAAAACATGTGCATAACACCAGACATGAATTTGTGTTGGAGACTGTTCAGACAGGAATGCAGAGAACCCTTTATACGGTCCCTGCATATTTGCTGCACCATCAGTGGAGTTGCCCACACACATGCCAATGTCAATGCCCAGTTTGTCTAATGTGTTCTTTAGTAGCTGTGTCAGATATTTACCTGTGGATTTTTCACAGTTCACCACAGCAACCAACAGCTCATGAACTACATCTGTGACATATCTGACAATGATAGCACACTGGTCCTTTGATGTGACATCTTGAGTTGTATCAATCTGAACCGAAAACAGTCCCGCCTCTCTAACCTCATCTGAAATTGTGCCCTTTATGACCTGGCTGAGAGCATCCACAACTTTCCCAACAATGTCCTTTGATAGCAGAGTCACAAGAGATCCTCTATCTTTTGCACCAGTGTCATGATGCTTCTTGCTTTGTTCAATACAACTGCTAATGTGCTGTTGAAGGCACAGATCATAACGACTCAAAAGTATTACCAACTCTAGAAAGTTGCCATGATTGACTGCAGTATCTTCTAGTGCCTCTGCTTTATCCCCTCTGTAACTAAGTCCACATTTGCCAATTACTTTTATCACATCTATTATGCGTTCCATCACCGGACGCTTCTTCTTCACCTGCTCATGATGTAAAGACATTTGTTTGTCTGCCAGAAGGCTTTTTATATCTACCCTTTTAGCCAACAGAAAGTAAGCATCAGCACTATCTTTGTGGATCTTACTTTTCTCATGCTCTTCTATCCGCTGATGAACATGTTTCCATGTTTTCATACCTCCCTTTATGAAAGGACTATCACTTGCAGCAGGTGCAAATGCCAAACACACAGAACAATACAGAGACTGTGTTTTTTCACTGTATGTCAACCACTTGCGGTTGGTGCCATGCTTGCTGTGAAAAACTTTAGCTAGTAGGTGATGTTTTGAGGGCTGCTGAGGATGGTAATTGAAAAATGTGTCTAGATCCTGTGCTTGAGGGTGAGCAAAATAATCAAAATGATAGGCTTCCTCATCTACACTTGCATCTGCCTGTGCCTCTGGGATCTCTTGCAGGGCTGTTGTCTCACTGGATGCTGTCTCTATATCTGCTCTTTCAGCATCTGACTCACCTGTATTGCATAACAAAAAGGGCAGAAGGGCATATACCTGGGGTGTCAGACTCAGATTAGGCAGTAGGCCGGGTTTGTTGGAATGAGACCTCATGGGGGCCGTCATTGCCAATTTTTTTCATATTTTATTTAATATTTCCAAATTTATTCAAAACATATTTAATCAAAAAAAGTGATACCTACTCTCAGATAAATGAGGCCTATGATTAATCAGATGCAAATAGAAATATAAAACCAGTCCTAGTTGAAAGAAAACAAGTTGACAAAAAGATTGAATCCAATATTGGGTGATAATATAGTATAATGAGAGATTTCTAAGCTATTTTTTGTAGGCCGGTCATTTTTGACCGGGAACACCACAAGTGTGACTGTGCCATTTTGTAAAATATAAACGTTTTTCAAAACAAATTTCCTGGTGAAAAATTTAAGTAGACTAGTGTGATCAACAGTGCCAATTTGTTTCATATTTTATGTAATATTTACAAATTTATTGAAGATTGAATCCAATATTGGGTGATTATATAGCATAACAAGTGATTTATAAGCTATTTTTTGTAGGCCGGTAATTTTTGACCTGGAACACAAAAGGTGTTATAGGGTTTTGAACACAACCTGAGGGTTAAATAACTTTAATTCATATTGTTTACTCTGGTATCCTCTCTACCTGTCCCTGTAGTCATCATGGCCTCCTCATTTTCAGCGGGGGACTGGCTTATATGCTGCTCAGAAGCTAAAAAATAATAATTAAGAGGTCATTTTACTGCATACACAGATCAAGCTTGAGTTTTGTTATCAATATTAAATTGCATAATATTTGCAAAGTCTATGAATCGCCATGTATTGGGTGATATAAAAAGGCTTATGTTTTAATTAAATTGTATATTTTGCTTGTGAATGGGTTGACAATGATGCTAATCATTACTAGGTCTATCTCTCTTTACCTGTTGACACTTGTGTTTGTCCTCTTGAAAATAAATCTGTAAGCTTGGCACATTTGGCAGCATCCTCCTCCAATGCCTTTCTTTTTTTCAACCTGGCTTTTTCAGCCCCTCCTGGTCTCTTCCTCCCATCCATCCTCCCTGACGCGTACCGTAGGGCCGGCCCAGAGAAAACCTTTTGGAAAAGACGGGCTATGGACCCAACCAACTCTATGGGAGGGGAGGGGAGAACTCCCTCATATGGTACAACCCATGCAGAAGCTGCGCACTGCGGTGTCAGAATGCGGAACGTGTGTAGCCTAATGTAACTAACGTGACAAATGTAAAAAAAATAATCCTAAACCGGCCCAAAAGTGAAGCGGCCCACCGGGAATTCTCCCGATTCTCCCGATTACCCACCCCGGGCCTGGATTAACCCCACCTTACACTAATCTCTCTCCATCTTTCCATGTCTCTCTCCTCAGACCGGTGGTTCCTGGTCCACTGGGGGGATCCAGACCTGCAGGGGTCGCGGTCAGCCTCACATCCGGGTACCACCCACAGGCTAACGGGCAGGTGGAACGCACAAACCATGAGCTCGGGAGGCTCCTCCGATCCTATTGTATGGAACAGCCAGGTGACCTCCACAGGTCTAACCCCTTTCCAGGAGCCGCGCCTAGGGAGTGGGGTACTATTACGAATGCCCTGTGTAGAGCTCCTCCTCTCCGGTGCTCCTCCTCACCGGTGTTCTAACCGGCAGCAGTGGGACAATGGAAGCAACACCCTTATCATCCACATCTGTGTTGTGTTAGCTCATTATGTTCTCTTTAAGTTCTGTATGTTTGTGTTACCCCTCCCTCACAGGTTATTGTTGCCCTTTATGACCTGGCTGAGAGCATCCACAACTTTCCCAACAATGTCCTTTGATAGCAGAGTCACAAGAGATCCTCTATCTTTTGCACCAGTGTCATGATGCTTCTTGCTTTGTTCAATACAACTGCTAATGTGCTGTTGAAGGCACAGATCATAACGACTCAAAAGTATTACCAACTCTAGAAAGTTGCCATGATTGACTGCAGTATCTTCTAGTGCCTCTGCTTTATCCCCTCTGTAACTAAGTCCACATTTGCCAATTACTTTTATCACATCTATTATGCGTTCCATCACCGGACGCTTCTTCTTCACCTGCTCATGATGTAAAGACATTTGTTTGTCTGCCAGAAGGCTTTTTATATCTACCCTTTTAGCCAACAGAAAGTAAGCATCAGCACTATCTTTGTGGATCTTACTTTTCTCATGCTCTTCTATCCGCTGATGAACATGTTTCCATGTTTTCATACCTCCCTTTATGAAAGGACTATCACTTGCAGCAGGTGCAAATGCCAAACACACAGAACAATACAGAGACTGTGTTTTTTCACTGTATGTCAACCACTTGCGGTTGGTGCCATGCTTGCTGTGAAAAACTTTAGCTAGTAGGTGATGTTTTGAGGGCTGCTGAGGATGGTAATTGAAAAATGTGTCTAGATCCTGTGCTTGAGGGTGAGCAAAATAATCAAAATGATAGGCTTCCTCATCTACACTTGCATCTGCCTGTGCCTCTGGGATCTCTTGCAGGGCTGTTGTCTCACTGGATGCTGTCTCTATATCTGCTCTTTCAGCATCTGACTCACCTGTATTGCATAACAAAAAGGGCAGAAGGGCATATACCTGGGGTGTCAGACTCAGATTAGGCAGTAGGCCGGGTTTGTTGGAATGAGACCTCATGGGGGCCGTCATTGCCAATTTTTTTCATATTTTATTTAATATTTCCAAATTTATTCAAAACATATTTAATCAAAAAAAGTGATACCTACTCTCAGATAAATGAGGCCTATGATTAATCAGATGCAAATAGAAATATAAAACCAGTCCTAGTTGAAAGAAAACAAGTTGACAAAAAGATTGAATCCAATATTGGGTGATAATATAGTATAATGAGAGATTTCTAAGCTATTTTTTGTAGGCCGGTCATTTTTGACCGGGAACACCACAAGTGTGACTGTGCCATTTTGTAAAATATAAACGTTTTTCAAAACAAATTTCCTGGTGAAAAATTTAAGTAGACTAGTGTGATCAACAGTGCCAATTTGTTTCATATTTTATGTAATATTTACAAATTTATTGAAGATTGAATCCAATATTGGGTGATTATATAGCATAACAAGTGATTTATAAGCTATTTTTTGTAGGCCGGTAATTTTTGACCTGGAACACAAAAGGTGTTATAGGGTTTTGAACACAACCTGAGGGTTAAATAACTTTAATTCATATTGTTTACTCTGGTATCCTCTCTACCTGTCCCTGTAGTCATCATGGCCTCCTCATTTTCAGCGGGGGACTGGCTTATATGCTGCTCAGAAGCTAAAAAATAATAATTAAGAGGTCATTTTACTGCATACACAGATCAAGCTTGAGTTTTGTTATCAATATTAAATTGCATAATATTTGCAAAGTCTATGAATCGCCATGTATTGGGTGATATAAAAAGGCTTATGTTTTAATTAAATTGTATATTTTGCTTGTGAATGGGTTGACAATGATGCTAATCATTACTAGGTCTATCTCTCTTTACCTGTTGACACTTGTGTTTGTCCTCTTGAAAATAAATCTGTAAGCTTGGCACATTTGGCAGCATCCTCCTCCAATGCCTTTCTTTTTTTCAACCTGGCTTTTTCAGCCCCTCCTGGTCTCTTCCTCCCATCCATCCTCCCTGACGCGTACCGTAGGGCCGGCCCAGAGAAAACCTTTTGGAAAAGACGGGCTATGGACCCAACCAACTCTATGGGAGGGGAGGGGAGAACTCCCTCATATGGTACAACCCATGCAGAAGCTGCGCACTGCGGTGTCAGAATGCGGAACGTGTGTAGCCTAATGTAACTAACGTGACAAATGTAAAAAAAATAATCCTAAACCGGCCCAAAAGTGAAGCGGCCCACCGGGAATTCTCCCGATTCTCCCGATTACCCACCCCGGGCCTGGATTAACCCCACCTTACACTAATCTCTCTCCATCTTTCCATGTCTCTCTCCTCAGACCGGTGGTTCCTGGTCCACTGGGGGGATCCAGACCTGCAGGGGTCGCGGTCAGCCTCACATCCGGGTACCACCCACAGGCTAACGGGCAGGTGGAACGCACAAACCATGAGCTCGGGAGGCTCCTCCGATCCTATTGTATGGAACAGCCAGGTGACCTCCACAGGTCTAACCCCTTTCCAGGAGCCGCGCCTAGGGAGTGGGGTACTATTACGAATGCCCTGTGTAGAGCTCCTCCTCTCCGGTGCTCCTCCTCACCGGTGTTCTAACCGGCAGCAGTGGGACAATGGAAGCAACACCCTTATCATCCACATCTGTGTTGTGTTAGCTCATTATGTTCTCTTTAAGTTCTGTATGTTTGTGTTACCCCTCCCTCACAGGTTATTGTTTTCACACCGTGTGTTGTTCAGTGAGTTGCTGCAGTTATTCCTTTCGTTCATTAAAGAAGCTTTTGTTTTTTATTTTGCTATTTTTCGCCTCCTTTTTTCACCATCACCACTCGCATCGTCAAAGCAATCACAGCAGCAATATTTGTGACCTGTTGCCACAAGAAAATGGCAACCAGTGAAGAACAAACACCATTGTAAATACAACCTTTTTTTTGTTTATTTATTTTCCTTTTGCACTTTAACTATTTCCACATCATTATAACACTTTATATAGACAT
Source organism: Thymallus thymallus (assembly GCA_023634145.1). Taxonomy (NCBI): domain Eukaryota; kingdom Metazoa; phylum Chordata; class Actinopteri; order Salmoniformes; family Salmonidae; genus Thymallus; species Thymallus thymallus. The sequence continues at coordinate 26,515,691 of CM042384.1, forward strand.
AATATGTCATTTGACATGTCTATATTCTTTTGGAACTTTTGTGAGTGTAATGTTTACTGTACATTTTTTATTGTTTATTTCACTTTTGTTTATTATCTAATTCACTTGCTTTTGCAATGTAAACATATGTTTCCCATGCCAATAAAGGTCTTAAATTGAACATAATTAAATTGATAGAGAGAGAGAGAGAGAGAGAGCGAACGAGAGAGAGAGAGAGAGAGAGAGAGAGAGAGAGAGAGAGAGAGAGAGAGAGAGAGAGAGAGAGAGAGAGAGAGAGAGAGATCAAATCACAAGGCATGCCCATTGATCGCACACACACACATACGCGTACGCCCTGGTTAAGTGGTTGGTGCGGGACTGTGCGTGGGTGTTAGACTGGGGATGCAACATGGCTGAGTTGAGGACCATCGATAGATCATGATCAACGACCCTGCACGCACTGTGTTTGGGGGCGTTACCCTCCACTTCACCGGACACGCCCGCTTCCCTTCGAGCTGAGTTAAGTCATATTCGGTTACCGGAGACCTTCAGAAGTGATTCCTTTCACAAGGAAAGACCAAGAGACCGAAAATCACTCCCGAAAGGACAGGAGCTACGAACGGATCTATCGCCTGGTGGAGGACTACCTTGCTACCTCTCCTCACGCGCTCCTTTTATCTGAGAACTGAAAAAAATAAACAACAGTAGGCTAGAGGAAGAAAGAAAACTTGTTTGATTGGGTGATGCCTGTTTGTCTTTAAAATGTCGGCTCTTTCTTGAAGTGACGTTTAATGATTTCTGGGAGCACTCCTTGAACCAGAAGACACCCAGCGCCTCTCATCCTCTTGGCACCCCCTCGTCACTTTCACCTGATGGTCCAGGAGGACTTTTCTTGTTGTTGACGCACAGGTCACTAACCCATGGATGTTGACAGCTCCCGTTTCCCATCCACGAGCAGACCCCAATCTCGTTCATATTTCTCTCTCTCTTGTTTCTGAGAGAAATTTAAAAAAAGAAGTTAGAAACATTATGCCACTTGCGCCCTAACCATCGCTAACTGTGTGATCAACTGTGTGAAGTAAAAGGAAACGAGAGAGAAAGGGAGCGAGAGGGAAATAGTGAGTGACGGGAGGAGGAACCGTGTGTTTTGATGTTTGGGATCCAGGAGAACATCCAGAGGAGCGGGAGTGTTATGAAAGAAGAGCCCATGGTGGCCGGTATGAACGCGGTGCGGAGCTGGATGCAGGGCGACGGACTGCTGGATGCAAACACAGCCGCCCAGAGGTAAGCCCAACGTGGCTAGCCGGTCAGCACTGGCCAGGGGGAATGGAGAGGAGATGGATTGAAGGTCTCTATCCCAGCCCCGTTATCTGAGACGGACCACATGTGTTTAGGGAGAGCATTGCGCTCCTAATGGACTGTTGGTTTCCTTTTCTAGGCATATAGCCTAATATTGACTTGGGAGATTTGATTGTAGTTTTTGCATGCAGGCTTTATGTATGTGATTGAAGCTAGGCTATAGCATAGCCTACATCATGTTTTTATTTCTGATTTATTTATAATGGAATGTCAATAATTATAACGCAATACAACAATAATACAACCACTATTTTTGAGACAATTTGTAAATATATTTTTTTAAATCCATAACATAATTTGCGAATGACCCGGTGGAAATATGACATTTCAGTTTGAATTTATTTCCAAATTGGTTAAAATGTAAAAAATAAATAAAGATATATTGGCAATTTAGTGTTTTACTCTTTTACTTCTAATTGTTGGAATCATTTGTGAAGGAAGTCAGTGGCATCCATGTGAAAGTTGTGCTAACGGGGCTTGGTGCTGCTTGTATCCGCAGCGGAGTGTCTCTGGCCCGGGCACATTTCGAGAAGCAACCGCCCTCCAACCTCCGCAAGTCCAACTTCTTCCACTTCGTGCTGGCTCTGTACGACAGACAAGGGCAGCCGGTGGAGATAGAGAGAACCAGCTTCGTTGGATTTGTTGAAAAGGAAAAGGTGAGTTTTCCCAAAACATCTGCAGCAGTTTATTTACATGCATGAGGCTTATTAATATATTGCTTAATTTATTACAACAATTAACAATACAAATATTGTCTTACAATAATTTGTATAGATATGGTTTAGTTTTTTTTTTATATTAGTTTGGACCACATGGAAGGAATACGCTGTCCAAGCTGTTATATTCGATACTTTATGTTGTATTTAATATTCAAATCCCTGTGCGCTTCGATCATGTGCTCATATTCCAGCGTTTTAATGAAAACATGTAGAAAATGTATTGCTTTTGACAATATTACAACACTAAACGTTTTGAATAATTTATTGTAAGTCTGAAAGTGTCACCAGCCAATTCTTTAGACATGCAATTTTCTTTTAGTAGGCCATTGTTCCAGTATTAAAATCTAATCTATTTGGTTAAACACAAATATAATTTATTAGTAGGGTATTATAAGCAGGAGTTCTGTAGCCTACCTATAGTCATTTCACTTTTATATGGCACTTAGGAATTGAAATATATTTATCATGAAATATATATATATATATATATTTATTTTTGAAAATTATTGACATTATTGTTTTTTAAAGTTTTTATATCGTTTCTGATATTGATATTAAAATCTATATCTGGTACATTCAAAGATCATGTTTTGGCCTTTCGTAAATCTGTGTGTGTAGTGGGTTTTTCTCTCTGTGACCTGACTGTGTGTGTAGTGGGTTTTTCTCTCTGTGACCTGACTGTGTGTGTAGTGGGTTTTTCTCTCTGTGACCTGACTGTGTGTGTAGTGGGTTTTTCTCTCTGTGACCTGACTGTGTGTGTGTGTGTGTGTGTGTGTGTGTGTGTGTGTGTGTGTGTGTGTGTGTGTGTGTGTGTGTGTGTGTGTGTGTGTGTGTGTGTGTGTGTGTGTGTGTGTGTGTGTGTGTGTGTGTGTGTGTGTGTGTGTGTGTGTGTGTGTGTGTGTGTGTGTGTGTGTGTGTGTGTGTGTGTGTGTGTGTGTGTGTGTGTGTGTGTGTGTGTGTGTGTGTGTGTGTGTGTGTGTGTGTGTGTGTGTGTGTGTGTGTTTGCAGGAAACGTCAGGGGAAAAGACCAACAATGGGATACATTACAGGCTACAGCTCCTATACAGCAATGGTACGGTCAGAACACACACACACACACACACACACACACACACACACACACACACACACACACACACACACACACACACACACACACACACACACACACACACACACACACACACACACACACACACACACACACACACACACACACACACACACACACACACACACACACACAATATATTTGAATAAAATATATGGGCCAAAAAATGACAGTAAATGCAAATGTTTTATTGACATACAAAAATAACTCTGATTCTTGTTATTTAAAGTAAGTATCAGTATTAGCCTAATAATTGTATAGTTTTTTATTATCTACTTTTTTTACAAATAGTTTTTTCAATAGCCTATGTCATGTATAGTTATACTTACGTCTGCGGCTCTATAAACAATGGCCTTCTATCTGTTTTAACAATAACCAATCCAGAATATTGTATTTGAATTTAATCTGAAACTGAAATTACCATTAGCTCTATGTCTCTGCGCACATTCGCAAACACCAACAGCATACATACGTACAGTACATACAGTACATACAGTACATACAGTACATACAGTACATACAGTACATACAGTGAATACAAAACATTCAGAATACCTGATCTTTTGATTACATAGACTGACCAAGTGAATCCAGATGCAAGCTATTATCCTTTATTGATGTCACGTGTTAAATCCACTTCAATCAGTGTAGATGAAGGGGAGGAGACAGGTTAAAGAAGGATTTTTTTTAAATGTTTGGTATACTCAGTGTATAGGCTAACTTTGTCTCTCGATGTATATCTGTAAAATCTCTCTTTACTGTATATCTCTCTCTCTTTACTGTATATCCCTCTCTCTTTACTGTACATCTCTCTCTCTCTTTAATGTATATCTCTCTTTTTACTGTATATCGCTGTCTTTACTGTGTATCTCTCTCTTTACTGTATATCTCTCTCTTTACTGTATATATCACTCTTTACTGTATATCACTCTCTTTACTGTTTATCTCTCTCTTTACTGTATATCTCTCTCTCTTTACTGTATATCTCTCTCTCTTTACTGTATATCTCTCTCTTTACTGTATATATCTCTCTCTTTACTGTATATCTCTCTCTTTACTGTATATCTCTCTCTTTACTGTATATCTCTCTCTTTACTGTATATCTCTCTCTATTTACTGTATGTCTTTCACTTTTAACTATATATCTCACTCTGACTGTAGGTATCAGGACAGAACAGGACTTTTACGTGCGCCTCATCGATTCCATGTTAAAACAGGTACCATCTTTTTCTATGATAGGCGATAGTGTGCGTGTTTATGTATGTGTGTGTGTGTGTGTGTGTGTGTGTGTGTGTGTGTGTGTGTGTGTGTGTGTGTGTGTGTGTGTGTGTGACTCACAGTTCTGAGAGCATGTAGTGGGTTTGGCGAGAGGTGAAACTGGACTGTGGATGTTGGAAGAGGTGCTGGAAGAGCCAGATGGTGCACTATACTACAGTCTGGCAGACCAAATGCTCACACAGACACACATGTTATATATCTTATGCTACCAGATGAAAACCACTTTGTGTGAAGTTGTAAAGAATAATCACCATGAGGCAAACTGTTTTACTAACAAACCTTTCTCTCTCTCTCTCTCTCTCTCTCTCTCTCTCTCTCTCTCTCTCTCTCTCTCTCTCTCTCTCTCTGTCTCTCTCTCTCTATCTCTCTCTTTGTCTCTCTCTCTCTCTTTCTCTCTCTCTCTCCAGGCAATCATCTATGAGGGACAGGATAAGAACCCTGAGATGTGTCGGGTTCTACTGACTCACGAGATTATGTGCAGGTAAGACATATAATGTGTGTTGAGAGAGGAGGAGAGAGGGAGAGAGGGAGACAGAAAAAAAGAGAGAGAAAGAGGGAAAGAAAACTGCTTGTAAGTCTGCTTTCCCCTCCCCCTCTACCCAGAATGCAACTCTCCCCAGGTCCAGTGGGACCACAGCATGACCCAGTTCTGAGAGAGCGAGAGAGAGAGAGAGCAATTGGGGGGAGGGTGAGGCAGGGGAAGGGAGAGGGAGAGGAGCGAGAGAGAACGAGATACACTATACATACAAAAGTATCTGGACACCCCTTCAAATGAGTGGATTAATGAACGGACAAATCTTGGTTTGGCGGATGCCACGCTACCTGCCCCAATGCATTGTGCCAAATGTAAAGTTTGGTGGAGGAGGAATAATGGTCTGGGGCTGTTTTTCCAGTGAAGGGAAAACTTTACGCTACAGCATACAATGACATTCTAGACAATTCTGTGCTTCCAACTTTGTTGCAACAGTTTGGGGAAGGCCCTTTCCTGTTTCAGCATAAGAATGTCCCCATGCACAAAGCGATGTCCTTACAGAAATGGTTTGTCGAGATCGGTGTGGAAGAATAAAGGTCTCAGCCAGGTCTCATTGCCCAACATCAGTGCCCGACCTCACTAATGCTCTTGTTGCTGAATGGAAGCAAGTCCTCACAGCAATGTTCCAACATCTAGTGGAAAGCCTTCCCAGAAGAGTGGAGGCTGTTATAGCAGAAAAGAAAGGGGGGACCAACTCCATATTAATGCCAATGATTTTGGAATGAGATGCTTTCTCCCTATACACTATACTTTTGGTCATATCGTGTATAGGGATGGAGAGAGAGAGATAGAGAGACAGAGAGAGATAGAGAGAGAGATAGAGAGAGACAGAGAGAGACAGAGAGATAGAGAGAGATAGAGAGAGAGATAGAGAGAGATAGAGAGACAGAGAGAAAGAGAGAGAGAGAGAGAGAGAGAGAGAGATAGAGAGAGACAGAGAGAGAGAGAGAGAGAGAGAGAGAGATAGAGAGAGAGAGATAGAGAGAGAGAGAGAGAGAGAGAGAGAGAGGGACTGATAGGAATGTAGGAAGGGAGGGAGAACAGGAAGGAGGTGGAGAGAGAGAGAGAAAGGGAGAGAGTACTTGTGAGAAATAGAGAAGATATGATGTCAGGTTTTCTAATGATGTTAGAATAGAGAAATGGCGCTAACTGAGAATAGAGCCCCAGAGGCTACAGACAGTTCTGAACCGGAAGCTGTCTCTGTCCCAGCATCTCCCAATAACCTGAGTCACCTCACCTTACTTACTCTTACTATGTTGATTTGATTGATCAGTTAGGCACCTTGTTGATTGAACACACACTCTCTCTCTTCTCCCTATCTCTCTCTCTCTCTCTCTCTCTCTCTCTCTGTCTCTCTGTCTCTCTCTCTCTCTCTCTCTCTCCCCTATCTCTCCCTCACCCCATTTCTCTACCCCCCCCCCCCCCCCCTCTCTCTCTCTCTCGCTCTCCTTCCATCAGTCGGTGTTGTGATAAGAAGAGTTGTGGCAACAGAAATGAGACGCCCTCTGACCCCGTCATCATTGACAGGTAAGCAGGCTCCACCCCTTTCACCTGTCCAGGTTGTCGTGGTGATGTACCTGTCTATACCACTGTGCTGCCAGTGATATGTATAGAGGAGGAAGGTGTGCCAGGGTGTGAGTGTGTGTGTGGGTGTGTGATGAGCATTGAGCAGCTCAGGGTTGCTTCTGTCAAGTCTTAGTTGTTATGTTAAGTTGTCTCAGTGAAACAAGCTGAACCTCCAGACCATACTGTACCTTTATCAGTCTCAGTGAAACAAGCTGAACCTCCAGACCATACTGTACCTGTATCAGTCCTCCTAACAATCCAATGCTGTACCTGTATCAGTCCTCCTAACAATCCCACACTGTACCTGTATCAGTCCTCCTAACAATCCCATACTGTACCTGTATCAGTCCTCCTAACAATCCCATACTGTACCTGTATCAGTCCTCCTAACATCAAAGAGGAGAGAGAGGAGAGAGATAGGAGAGAGGGGAGAGGGGAGAGGAGAGAGAGGAGAGTGGAGAGAGTCTGGTGTACAGCATAGGAGAGGTGATTATAAGTTGAAGTTGAAGAAGGGGAAGTTGCCCTGGTATAATTGAGTCTGTTCCAGCCTCATACAAGACAAAAAATGAAGTGCTTTTGAACAAGTTATGGTAGATAGATAGATAGATAGATAGATAGATAGATAGATAGATAGATAGATAGATAGATAGATAGATAGATAGATAGATAGATAGATAGATAGATAGATAGATAGATAGATAGATAGATAGATAGATAGATAGATAGATAGATAGATAGATAGATAGATAGATAGATAGATAGATAGATAGATAGATAGATAGATAGATAGATAGATAGATAGATAGATCCCCCGGGGGGGGAATTTCAGGCACACCAGTTTGTGTCAAGAACTGCTGGGTTTTTCAAACTGAACCATTTCCTGTGTTTATCAAGAATGGTCCACCACCCAAAGGACATCCAGCCAACTTGACACAACTGTGGGAAGCATTGGAGTCAACATGGGCCAGAATGCTTTTGACACCTTGTACAGTCCATGCCCCAAAAAATGTAGGCTGTTCTGAGGGCAAAAGGGGGTGCAACTCAATATTGGGAAGGTGTTCAGTGTAGCTTGTTTGCTTGTTTGTTTAAATGCTGAATAGGCTATTACAACTTCTAAGAATAAAGTGTTGCAAAATGAGCCAGCAAGTATATCCACCTCTCTCATTATTTCAATTCAATTTCAATTTAAGGGCTTTATTGGCATGGGAAACATATGTTAACTTTGCCAAAGCAAGTGATAAACACTCCAAATGAATAGTACACTCACAAAAGTTCCTATTTCTCTCTCTCCATCTCTCTCTCTCTCTCTCTCTCTCTCTCTCCATCTTTCCTTCTTTCTCGCTCTCTCCATCTCTCCTTCTTTCTCTCTCTCTCCATCTCTCTCTATTTTCTCACCTGACCTGTTGTATAATCCAGGAGGTGTGTGTGATGGAGAGGGAAAGGAGAACATTTATTTTTCTCTGTGTCCTAATTTGATGTTAACTATCGCTGCCCTTACACCTGAGCCTCAGCCCTGTGGGCCAACAGCACAGCACAGCCCAACACAGCCCAGCACATCTCAACACAGCACAGCCCAGCACAGCCCAACACAACACAGCTCAATACAGCCCAACACAGAACAGCACAGCCCAGCACAGCCCAACACAACACAGCCCACCAGCCTGGTCTCATAGACTAGACGTAACACTCAAATTAGTATGATATGTTATGTTTGGAATGGTTACATAAGACAGAAGGGTTGGATGGATAGGCGTGTAACGCGGAGGTCTAGCAACCCAAAGGTTGAGTGTTCGATTCTCATCACAGACAATTTTAGCATTTTAGCTAATTATCAACTTTGCAACTACTTACTACTTTTTAGCTACTTTGGAACTACTTAGCAAACTATGTTTGCTAACCCTTCCCCTAATGCTAACCCTAACATTAACCCTTTATCCTAACTCCTAACCTTAACCCCTAACCCTAACCCCTAGACTAGCTAACATTAGCCATCTAGCTAACGTTAGCCACAACACATTGGAACATGTAACATATCTTACGTTTTGCCAATTCAGAACATATTCGAATTGTAATTCATAACATATCATATGAAATGGATGATGGACATCCACAAATGAATACATACCGTATGAAACGTAACATATAATACTACTTGGAGTGTCCCGTATTTACATTTATTATGTTGTGTCTAACACAGCACATACAGTAACTTCATGAATCTAGTGATCACATCGCTTCACTATAGGATTAACTGTGTGAGAAGGGTTAATGCTGACAGCTTGGCTCAGTCAAATTTCTGGGATGACAGGGGGTAAACCAATATGCAAAAAGAGGCTGTGCATGCGGCTCAAGAGATTAACACACACACACACACACACACACACACACACACACACACACACACACACACACACACACACACACACACACACACACACACACACACACACACACACACACACACACACACACACACACACACACACACACAGTGATGGCTGAGGCTGTGGTGTTGGGGTGCAGCTGTCTCAGAGCACTGAGGTGAGGCCTTCCACTTCACTGGAGCAGAACAGTGGTCACACACACGCATACAAACACACACCGACACAAACCGAGCCAGGTAGAGAACCCCTACTAACCCAGCCACAGTGATAGCAGTACACTTGTCATTACTTCATTAACACAAACACACACACACAAACACACACATGCACACACACACTATACTGGTTTCAGTCTCAGTTAAGCTCAGCACACTTCATCTCTCTCCACCCTTAGAGCAGTCTCACCTTGCCACTCTACTGTAGACAATAGACACACACACACACACACACGCACGCACACAGAACACACACGCACACAGCACACACTAAATCCTGTGAACTGCAGCTTTGGCCTGAGCTGTTTTAGGATGTGTGTGTGTGTGTGTCTTTATGGAGGTTTCCTGGCGAGTGTGTGTGTGTGTGTGTGTGTGTGTGTGTGTGTGTGTGTGTGTGTGTGTGTGTGTGTGTGTGTGTGTGTGTGTGTGTGTGTGTGTGTGTGTGTGTGTTGATGGAGGTTTCCTGGTGAGTGTGTGTGTGTCTTGAGTGAAGAATGTCAGACAGGAAGTGCTCCTCCAGAGTAAAGTGATGTTATCACTAGCAGCTTCCTGTTCAAGAGGTTCGATCTCTATTTCCCTACCTCCATCCCTCTCTCTCTCTGTCCCTCCATCCCTCTCCCTCTCTCTTGCTGGTTAATCTTTATGCAGACACACCTTCACTAAGGTGCTGGACGCTTCACAGCACTGATCTGCATATATATATATATATACACACACACACACACACACACATACACACTGACCTGCAGTTCTATGCATTTGTTTGGACTGGGGGACTGGGGGGGAGAGTTGTGATTGACAGGTGAGAGTCTCTCTCTCTCTCTCTCTCTCTCTCTCTCTCTCTCTCTCTCTCTATCTCTCTCTCTCTCTCTCTCCTTCTCTCTCTCTCTCTCCTTCTCTCTCTCCTTCTCTATCTCCCTCTGTCTCCTTCTCTCTCTCTCTCTCTCTCTCTCCCTCTCTCTCTCTCTAACTCTCCCTCTCGCTCCTTCTCTCTCACTCTCTCTCCCTCTCTCTTCTCTCACTCTCTCGCTCTCTCTCTTTCCCTCTCTCGCCTTCTCAATTCAATTCAATTCCATTCAATTCACTTTATTGGAATGACGCAACAATGTACATATTGCCAAAGTATCATACATAAAAAAATATGTTTTATTTTTATATAATTACATCAGAGAACAAAATAACAACATAGGAGAAAAAAAAGCATTAAATATGTCAGGCACTGTCCCTCAACTTGTGGCAGGCAGCAACATAGCATGCTGCCAGCGCACAGCTGTCCATGTCTTCCCCCAAAAGGATTGGCAGCCTTTCTATTTCAGAGAGGTCCTCAAAGCCCCGGACTACTTGTTCGAATTTGGGGAAGTAACTCTCTCTGATAGTTTTATATTTTTGACATTTTGTCAGGAAATGCAGCTCTGTCTCTGGTTCTGCTGTGGTGCAGTGGTTGCACAGCCTTTCCTCTACAGGGAGCCAGGTTTTCCTGTGTCTACCCTTCTCAATAGCAAGGTTGTGCTCGCTGAGCCTGTACTTTGTCAAGGTTTTCCTGAGGTTTTGATCAGTCACCATGGTCAGATAGTTTGCCATGGTGTACTGTCGATTTAGGGCCAAATAGCACTGCATTTTGCTTTGTGCTTGTGTTTGTGTTTTCCAATAGGTAATGTAGTTTTGTTTTAGATGTTTTGTAATTTGGTTCATTCTGATTGATTGGATGTTCTGGTCCTGAGGCTTCAGTGTGTTAGTGGAACAAGTTTGTGAACTCAGCCCCCGGACCAGTTGGATGAAGGGACTCTTATCTTTGCTCAACTCTTGGTATTGCAGGGCTTGGTAATGATATGAGAGGGGGTCTCTGTGTTTTAGGTGTTTCCAAAACTTAATTGCTTGAGTTTTTAATATTAGTGGATATCGGCCTAATTCTGCCCTGCATGCATTGTTTGTAGTTTTCCTCTGGACATGTAGGAGAATCTTACAAAGTTCCGCGTGCAAGGTCTCAATGGGATGTTTGTCCCAGTGGGTAAAATCTTGTTTTGTAAGTGGACCCCACACCTCGCTGCCATAGAGTGCGATTGGTTCAATCACGCATTTAATTCGTTTTTGCTAAATTGTAATAGGTATTTCAATTTGGATTTGTTTTTTAATGGCGTAGAATGCCCTGCGTGCTTTGTCTCTCAGTTCATTCACTGCATTATTTAGGTGTCCAGTATTTTTAAACCTAAATAGTTGTATTGTGTGCAATACTCTATATGTTTTGCACCAATTGAGAACTTTGGTTTTTATTCCCTGGGATCTGGAATTTGACAGATAAATCATTATTTTGATATTTTTGGGGTTTACTGTCAGGGCCCAGGTCTGACAGTACTGCTCTAGCAGGTCCAAGCTCTGCTGTAGGCCATGTGCTGTGGGTAAAAGCAGGCACAGGTCATCTGCAAAGAGCAGGCATCTAAATTCCGAATTGTGGAGACTAACACCAGGGGCTGAGGACTTTTCTAGAATATTGGCCTAGATAGCCTTCTCTCTCACTATCTTTCTTGTAATACTGTGTAACTGGATTTTCATACTGACAATTTTGTGTATGTTATAAGTAAAACTCCTCTTCTCTGAAATCTACACCTTAGTCATTGTTCTTAACCATTCATTTGACCTCTCACCTTTATTTTGTTTGTGTTGGGGTGTATCAGGCCAGAGCGGGGCTGGGGAATTTTCTCCAGGCCTGCTGAGTGCTGTCTGAGAGCCCATCGGAGGTAACTGAACAGACCAACTGATTGAGGGGAGTTCAGGCTGTGTAAAGAGACATTAATCTTGTCTACAATCTCTCCAGGATGCATATGTGTGAGATACAGAGAGACATTGAGAGAGAGTGTGAAATGGGCAAAGATATCTTTTTTACACACAGACATAAACTTACTGTACAAATCTGAGCAGAGTAAGTAATTCATCATTGTTTTCAAAGCTCAGACAGCCCTAACCAGGGGAGCCTCCAGGGATTTTGGGCCCCATGAAAATATATAACATTGGGCTCCAACATGTTTTTACCTAATGCTGGAATAATATTTTAGGGCCCCTGTCAGTCACAGGCCCTTAGAATCATCCTAACTTTTCCCCCCCATACGGCGCCCCTGGCCCTAACTATAATCTGTCCACCTTGTTTGTTTATAACTCCGCCATCTTGTTTCTTGTATTGTATGTGTTTGTTTGTTTGACCCTGCATGAATGTTCAGTGTTGTTTTCTACCGCCTCTGTTTGTTTTTGTTTATGTTTATGTTATATGTTATGCGTGTGCGTGTGTGCGTGTGTGTGTGTATGTGTACAGGAGATGGTGATAGATAATCGCAGAGGCTGTTTCTATTACTTAAGTATGGTAATGGAGGCTCACTCATTACCTACATACATATACACACACACACAAACACACACACACACACACACACACACACACACACACACACACACACACACACACACACACACACACACACACACACACACACACACACACACACACACACACACACACACACACATACACATATACTGTATATATATATACACACACACACACACACATGCACACAAACACACACACTAACACACACACAAACACACACACACACACACACACACATACATACAACCACATATACAGTTAAAGTCTGAAGTTTACATACACCTTAGCCAATTACATTTAAAGTTTTTCACAACTCCTGACATTTATTCCTAGTAAAAATCCCCTGTCTTAGGTCAGTTAGGATCACCACTTTATTTTAAGAATGTGAAATGTCAATGTTTATTTCTTTCATCACATTCCCAGTTGGTCAGAAGTTCACCTACATTCAATTAGTATTTGCCTTTAAATTGTTTAACTTGGGTCAAACGTTTCGGGTAGCCTTCCACAAGCTTCCCACAATAAGTTGGGTGAATTTGGCCCATTCCTCCTGACAGAACTGGTGTAACTGAGTCAGGTTTCTAGGCCTCCTTGCTCGCACAAGCTTTTTCAGTTCTTCCCACAGATTTTCTATAGGATTGAGGTCAGGGCTTTGTGATGGCAACTCCAATACCTTGACTTTGTTGTCCTTAAGCCATTTTGCTACTTTGGAAGTATGTTTGGGGTCATTGTCCATTTGGAAGATTCATTTGCAACCAAGCTTTAACTTCCTGACTGATGTCTTGAGATGTTGTTTCAATATATCCACATGATTTTCCTTCCTCGTGATGCCATCTATTTTGTGAAGTGCACCAGTCCATCCTGCAGCAAAGCACCCCCACCACATGATGCTGCCACCCCCGTGCTTCACGGTTGGGATGGTGTTCTTCGGCTTGCAAGCCTCCCCCTTTTCCTCCAAACATAACATTTTTTCATCAGACCAGATCTTTGTTCGCATGTGAAGTTGCAAACCGTAGTTGCCTTTTTTATTGGAGCAGTGGCTTCTTCCTTGCTGAGCAGCCTTTCAGGTTATGTTGATATAGGACTAGTTTTACTGTGGATATAGATACTTTTGTACCTGTCTCCTCCAGCATCTTCACAAGGTCCTTTGCTGTTGTTCTGGGATTGATTTGCACAATGTACATTCATCTCTAGGAGTCTCCTTCCTGAGTGGTATGACAGCTGTGTGGTCCCATGGTGTTTATACTTGCATACTATTCTTTGTACAGATGAACGTGGTACCTTCAGGCGTTTGGAAATTGCTCCCAAGGATGAACCAATTTTGTCTACAATTTTTTTGTAGACACACACAAACACACACACACAACCTTACCCCCTCCATTACCCTGCAGCTGGAGTCTGCTCTAATGAGAAATGGAAATGACCCAAACCGCTCCAAGACACACACGAACACGACAGTGTGTTTACTAGAGAGGTACGCTAGTATTATCACACACTAAACAACCTAAGGAAATGACTGTGACTGTATCACTGTGATCATGTTATCAAAGCTTAATTAACCATTGTAATGGAGAGCGATAGCTCGTCCTACAGCTTTTGACTCATTCATTCAGACCATTATATTCTAATCAACTTACAGTTGTGAGGTGTTACTGAATACACTCTGACACACAAGCACAAGTACACACACACACACACTAGTAGTGACTCTGGCGCAAGCCCCATTCTGACAATGTAAGTCACTCTTGAGAGTAGAGGACTGGTGCTTGAGATGACTGAGGACGTAGAGATCGAGAGAGAGAGAGAGAGAGAGGGGGGGGGGGGGAGGGCGAGAGAGAGCGAGAGGGGGAGAGAAATACATATAGAGAGAAAGAGTTCCCCTTTCAGTCCATGCTTCCCTATAGCTGGTAGCTCACAGTATAGTATCATTACTGGCCTGAAAACCTGAGCTAAAACCCAACAACTTGTAATTAGTGTCAAAGCAGTTGATTGGCTTACATCGTTGATCAACACAGGTACCACTAATTAGCTCCCTTTAGACCAGTGTGTGTGTATATGTGTGTGTGCATGTGTGTGTGGCGCATGTTGATATACAGGGTTGGGTCTCCATTGAGATGAGAATGCATAGAGTTCTAGAATCAAGCTCATACTCTGTATCTGTATTCATGTCATAAGAAGGAATGCCCCTCAACCACGCCCACAAATTGGGGAAAACAAGCATTCTTTCCCATTGACCCCCACTGAGCCAACTTCATTGTCAATGTTTTGTTCATACAGAAATGCTGAAAAGCTGCTGTGTTGTTCAATGTAATCAGGTTAAAAATCCCGACCTAAGGTAGCTCCCATGTAAGGAAATAGAGCCTGCGAGAAGAGTCCTGTGGCTTCAGGCTATTCAGCGTGTGAGAGTGTAAAATTGTGGGGACCCGATGTCCAAGTAGGGAAAGTAGGATAGCGTCCCGCCCTCGGGACGGTGGAGCTAACGTGCGCTAATGTCATTAGCATGACGTTGTAAGTAACAAGAACATTTCCCAGGACATAGACATATCTTATATGGGCAGAAAGCTAAATTATTGTTAATCTAACTGCACTGTCCAATTTACAGTAGCTACTACAGTGAAATAATACCATGCTATTGTTTGAGGAGAGTGCACAGTTTTGTACTTGAAAATGTATCAATAAACCAATAGGCACATTTGGGCAGTCTTGATACAACATTTTGAACAGTAATGCAATGTTCATTGGATCAGTCTAAAACTTTTCAAGTACACTGCTGCCATCTAGTGGCCAAAATCTAAATTGTCCCTGGACTCCTAAGTAATATTATTGCCTTTCTCTTGCATTTCAAAGATGGTGTGACAGAAAAATGTTTTTTTCTTTGTATTATCTTTAACCAGATGGTATCAAGAACATGCATATCCTTGCTAAGAGGGTCCCGAGCTACAGGCAGTTAGATTTGAATATGTCATTTTAGGCAATAAAAAAAAAAAGTCAGATCCTTTAGAGGTTAATAACAGGTAAGACATTTAACGTGTTTAGTATAATCTGTTTGAAACTACACTCACTATGTGTAGCTTTATAGTCTGTTTGTTTGTGTTGTTGGTCTTGGCTAGCTTAATATTCTCGTTGGTAGCTAACTAGCACTCACGTGGCTAACGTTAGCGATGTCAAAAGGGGCATATATTACGTTTTTCTAGAGAATGCTCGGGAGCAGACAATGTTGAAA
>CM042384.1:26536432-26556432 GCA_023634145.1 Thymallus thymallus
CACAAACACACACACACACACTCAGGGAGAGCTGATGCAGGAGGAGTACAGAGGATGAATGTTTCAGTATAGTGAGATGTTGTGGTTGAATAAATCATGACACTTTAGATAGACATGATGGGATCAACATTACAGACTACTCTAACAGCATCCGCCTGGAACAAGTGATGTGTGTGCGTATGACAGGTTGAGGGGTCACCACGGAAACAAGCCAGTCAGACTCCTAGATGAAGTGTCAGTGATGCATGGACAAGACCCTGATTGACAAACAAACAAACCAAAACAAAGGCAAAGTCTTCTCATGCTTTGTTGATTTCAAAAAAGCTTTTGACTCAATTTGTCATGAGGGTCTGCTATACAAATTGATGGAAAGCGGTGTTGGCGAAAAACATACAACATCATAAAATCCATGTACACAAGTGCGCAGTTAAAATTAAAAAAAATTAAAAACACATTTATTTCCAGAGTGCTGGCGGCAGACCTGGCTCTCAAGAGAAGACAGGCTATGTGCACACTGCCCGCTGCACTTCCTAACCTCCTGCCAAATGTATGACCATATTAGAGAGACATATTTCCCTCAGATTGCACAGATCCACAAAGAATTAGAAAACAAACCCAATTTTGATAAACTCCCATATCTACTGGGTGAAATACCACAGTGTGCTTATTTATGTTTATTTACTTTCCCATTTGTACTTTAACTATTTGCACATAATATGACATTTAAAATGTATTTTTGCTTTTAGAAATTTGTTGTTTATTTCACTTTTGTTTATTATCTATTTCACTTGCTTTGGCAATTTAACCATATGTTAATTTATTTGTTTGTAAAAATTATTTGTTTGTAAAAATGATGGCATGATTCCCATGCCAATAAAACCCCTTAAATTAAATTGAATTGATTTGACACAAAAAATAACTGTGCCTTTTCTTTTTCTGAAATTAAACAACAAATGTGTCATTCCTTTTAAAATACAAATACATTTATTCAATCAATAAAAAAAAGAATATATATACATTCAACTCATTTCATCAACAAAACATAGTTTCCCCTCCTCCACAAAATAAACAATGGGAGAACTTTTACAGTCGAGAAGAACTCAAAATCCACATATTCTTGCTTTAACTAATCCTTTAAAAAACCTCTTAGATCTTGCCCATATCCCGTGTCTATCTTATGTTTCCTACTCTGAAAGGTACACCCCTTCAATGCAACTTCTAATGCTATTTAGTAGTGGCTCTATAGCGATGGCAAATAACATTCCAGATAAAGAACACCCCTGCCTAATACTTCTAAACACTTTAAAAGGAGCACTCAAGCCATTAACTTTCAATACACTTTCAATGTCATCATAAATCACCCTGATCATGGCAATAAAACCAGAGCTGAAATCAAACACCTCAAAAGCGAGCCATAAATATTGACGTTAAACTCAGTCAAATGCCTTTTCCTGATCAATTGAAATTAGACCAGCATCCTACCCAATAGCCCTATCTGCCTGCCGGGAACACAGTAGGACTGGTCCGTGTGTATGACTTGCCCCATCACCTCCCTCAGCATGTTGGACAAAGCCTTGGACAGAATCTTATAATCAGTGCATTATAAAACCACTGGCCTCCAGTTCTTCACCTCGCTAGGGTCACCCTTTTTTGGCAGTAGGTGAGGACAGCCCTTCTGCAACTTATCAGAAGTAACCCTCCGGTCAAACTATCGTTAACTACTGCTAGCCAATCCTCTCCCAACATAAAGACTGCTAAATCACTGTTTTATCCTCTTTGTACTCACACTTGCAGCGTTCACTAAGGCTAGTGAGCTCCTGTCCAACACCTGATTTGAGGCAATTAATAATTCTTCTTTGTCCATTCTTTTTCTCTAAACAAAATAAAAATTTGGATGAGGCATCCATTTCAGAGATTTCCTGAAACTTACTTCTCACCATCGCCCCCTGTGCTCTGATACTCAGCAGGTCTGCCAATGTGGCTTTTTTTGTCTTGATGGCCTGAGTATGGCCTCAATTTCATGTGGTCTCAACCAACATCAGGACATCTACAATTTCAGACTCTAGGGCGTTCATTGATCTGATGATATCTCTGGTGACATTCATCGTGTACTGATTACAGAATTGTTGAATCTGGATTTCCACTATATCCCACCACTGTTGAAGGGATACAAAACTGGCCTTTTTCTCTCCCAGAAAAAACTAAAACATTTTAGTTTAGTGAGCATCACTCAATAATCCTCAACTGATTTATCAATCTCTACCTTCCTCTTAGAATTAGAACCTTCATCATCCCTTAAATTCTTCCTCTTACTCCTCGGTACAGCACCCCCCCCCCCCCCAGCGACCCCAGTCGCAGTCTCACCAACGGTTTCGCCTGTTCTAGCACAACTGCCCTCGTATCCACATTGCTCTCCTTTCTTATTTTCCCATCACATCTGCCCACCTTCTCCCCTCCCCTGAACTCTGAGCATGCTCCTTCTCTTCGCTTTGGTGCTTTAGCTGCACCAGCGCTAGAGATGTTACCGGGCTCTGTGCGCTCGTTCTCTGGACAATAACGTACAAAATGCCCCTCTCTTCCACAGCCGATAGAGTGAAAATAATTCCAGTCGCTCCCACAATCGCTCCAGCTTTCCGACTCACTCCCAGCATGACCTCCGACGAGAGAGAGAGAGAGAGAGAGAGAGAGAGGATCCACTCTACACTCCATGCCCTCAGCTCCATCGGTGCAGTATCAGATAGAGGGAAGCGGTTTTGTGTCTCTTTATTAACCCCAGAGACAAATGGTTCACCCTTCAGAGCAGAGTGAGTAATAACCGGGCTGTGTCCTAAATTACACCCTATTCCCTACTTAGTACACTACTTTTGACTAGGGCCCATAGGTCTCTGGTCAAAAGTATTGCACTTTTTAGGGAATTGGGTGCCATTTGGGGCACAGCCCAGCTGTTACTCACTCTGCTCTGAAGGGTGAACCATATAGGGAACCATTTGTCTCTGGGGTTAATAAAGAGATACTAAGACCTGATGAATTAGTTTAGGAGACCGATACTAGGCTATTGTAGTGTCAAAATAAACACAAAACACAAGAGAGAGAAAGAAAAAGTATGCAGGAGAGAGTCAGTCGGAGAATAGAGAGGGACAGTCGGAGAATAGATAGAGAGACAGTCGGAGAATAGAGAGGGAGACAGTCGGAGAATAGAGAGGGAGACAGTCGGAGAATAGAGAGGGAGACAGTCGGAGAATAGAGAGGGAGACAGTCGGAGAATAGAGAGGGAGACAGTCGGAGAATAGAGAGGGAGACAGTCGGAGAATAGAGAGGGAGACAGTCGGAGAATAGAGAGGGAGACAGTCGGAGAATAGAGGAGAGACGGTAGGAGAACAGAGAGAGAGACAGTAGGAGAATAGAGGAGAGAGAAAAGAAGGGTTGAAGAGGTAAAGTTTAGAAAGTATGATTAAGACAAAGAGAGAAGGAGAAAGGGCATTTCAGACACTAGCAGTTCAAACTAGCAGTTCAAACTCGCAGCTCAAACTCGCAGCTCAAACTCGCAGCTCAAACTCGCAGCTCAAACTCGCAGCTCAAACTCGCAGCTCAAACTCACAGTTCAAACTCACAGTTCTGACATGATCAGTGGATTGGGGGATTGACCCTTTGATGCTTCCGTACTGTTGGAAATTCACTCTAAGGTGGGGTGAAGTTTTCTTGTTAGCTGAAGTAGTTGTAGTAATAATATTTGGGTTGCTACAGGGATTACTTAAAAGTTGCGTTATTATTGCTTTGCTGCTCTTTATTGGGTGGGAGGATGATGGTGTGTTTAATTGTACTAAAATGACAAATAATCCCCTTCATAATTTGATGAAAGCGTGTGATCATTCAATTATTCCAGATATGCTGTCTGTGTTTGTAATTATTTACACCTATTTTCAGCCGCTGGGCTCGGAGTGTGTGTGTGTGTGCGTGTGTGTGCGTGTATTGCACCACCAGGCTCGAAGAGGCCATGCAGCCATTTTACAGAAATTCACTTCCACAGTCATTTGTGTTGCTCTGGGTAATTACAAGAGAGAGAGAGAGAGAGAGAGAGAGAGAGAGATGTTTTTATTTCATTAAAATGTGTAGTAATTTTCTGTGTGGTTAATATATGCAGCTCTGTTGTCTAATGGTATCAGACTAGCAGCTATAAACTGCCTGGAACCAGTGATTATGGTTCCCTGGTCAATAGTAGTGCACTATGAAGGGAATAGTGTGCCATTTGGGACAACATATACTAATGAACAGGGTCAGGACCACAGAATCATAAATGCAGTGTTTTCAACACAGTATAGGGAGAGGGGTGATGGATAGGTGAATCAGATCAGACAGGTGAAAGCAGAAGCTTCGAGGTCCGGCTACCGTCCGGCCACTGTCCTGTCTCTGTCCGGCTGCTGTCAGGATACTGTCCGGCTGCTGTCCGGCCAGTGTGTGACTGGTCTCACAGTGGAAATGTGTACCAAACATAGCCCTCTTCATGGATGAAACCCAACAAAAATACACAAACACACACACACAAACACAGACTGGAAAAGACAGCATGCAGGCTACTATTTCCATGTCTGTAGTGCCTGGCTTTAGATCCTAACACACAGCTGTTCACTGAAGACATACCTGACAGACTGACCTGACAGACTTGATTCATGATGATGACTGCTAGCTAAGATTGTGAAAGTAAGTGTTGACATGATCAGTCCAATCAGAGCTACTGTACATATAACGTGATTTGACGTAATTTCTGTGGCCAATGACGTTGAGCCTTCTTGGAAGTGCACTTGTAATATAACTCTATGGCTGGACCTAAAGGGCTGAAATGTTGGATGTCCACCTTACTAAGGATTTAAAATTGGCGATTGCGCAAGGTCCCCATGAGTGACAGAACACAGAGCCAATCACAGCGCAATGCTCCTATTTTCTGCTGACCCGCCCCACCACTACAGAAAGCACTGAGTGTGATGATCTGACTGAGGCCAGGCCCCAGTATCCTACAAGAGGGAGTGGAAGTGCCACAGTTGGGTCATCACATCAGGAGTGGGTTGTTGGTGATCCCCAATTGGAGACAGCTGTCCAGAGTTGTCTCTAATTGGGGATGCTATACAAACGCTCCACAATCCACCTGCGTTGTGGATCATTGTTTCGTGTTATGACTGCAGTGTTGCAGCACGTAAGTCATTTTGCTTTACTCTCCTTTTGATTATTGTTTTGCTCTTTAATAGTTAATAGTAAGAGAATTCAATATAATAAAAGGAATGTCTCTACCAGAACGCTCTGCTCTTCATCCCATTATTATGCAATGTGACAGAATGATCCACCCCCACGGGACACAGCGGATAACAACTGTGGGAAATATCCTCCTCGGAAAGGGGAGAACTCCCGAGGAGGAATTCTCCCATGAGCGTTCGACGGGAGAGAGCTGGTGTCCGGAGCAGAGGCGCCGTCGTAAAGGAAAGGGACGACGGGCTAGAAAGGCGAAGGACCAGCCTGGAGCCCAGAAGAAACCCCAAGCGATTTTTTTTGGGGGGCTATGGGGGTGGTCGGGGATCGATGGTGAAGAGCCCCGGCCACTGCACTCGTGGGGGATCCAGGAGGAGCCCCTACAGCCATGGGAGCAGAGGTACAGAGAGGAGTCGGAGGAAGACGACGACTATGTGCCTTTGTTCCCTCACTCGTGGGGGCTCCCGATGGAGTCCTCACAGGAAGGGGATTGGCGATGGAAGAAGAAGATCGGGGCAGTCGCAGCCCTCCAACGCCAGTCCCCAACCCGGAGCCCCCAGCGTCGGCCCACAGCCCGGCACAGTCCGTACCGACTTCGCGCACCACACCATCAGAGCGCAGCCAGAGCCCGGAGAGGCGGAATGAGGAAGATCGCATACCTCTTCGTATGCCCATGATCTACAATCGTGAGAAACCTGAGGGGTTCTATGAGGAGTCAAAGGAGGAACAGAGGAGGTGGTGGAGAGCCTGGGTGGCTCTTCCCCTGGAACCGCATCGAGACCCATTTCTACAGGAGATAGAGGAAGAGCAGGACTTCGACCGCCGGCTGGCACTCGTTAATAGGCTAATGGATAGACGGGAACGGGCGTGTAATATCAAGAAGGCCCGCAGCACTGAGCCTCCAGTGAAGGCCCGCAGCCCTGAGCCTCCAGTGAAGACCCGCAGCCCTGAGCCTCCAGTGAAGGCCCGCAGCCCTGAGCCTCCAGTGAAGGCCCGCAGCCCTGAGCCTCCAGTGAAGGCCCGCAGCCCTGAGCCTCCAGTGAAGGCCCGCAGCCCTGAGCCTCCAGTGAAGGTCAGCAACCCTGAGCCTCCAGTGAAAGTCAGCAACCCTGAGCCTCCAGTGAAGGTCAGCAACCCTGAGCCTCCAGTGAAGGTCAGCAACCCTGAGCCTCCAGCGAGGGTCAGCAGCCCGGAGCCTCCAGCGAAGGTCAGCAGCCCGGAGCCTCCAGCGAAGGTCAGCAGCCCGGAGCCTCCAGCGAAGGTCAGCAGCCCGGAGCCTCCAGCGAAGGTCAGCCGCCCGTAGCCTCCAGCGTAGGTCAGCCGGCAATGCATACGCCACACCCGAGGCCGGAGCCCCCACCAACAACAATCTCCCCAGTAATCCGCAAGTCCCCCCTCTTTCCTTTTTTTGTATTTTGGACTTTGTGGTTCTTGATTGGGGGGAGGAATCACGGTCAGGAGCCCGCGCCTTGGGGGGGGGGGTACTGTGATGATCTGACTGAGGCCAGGCCCCACTATCCTACAAGAGGGAGTGGAAGTGCCACAGTTGGGTCATCACATCAGGAGTGGGTTGTTGGTGATCCCCAATTGGAGACAGCTGTCCAGAGTTGTCTCTAATTGGGGATGCTATACAAACGCTCCACAATCCACCTACGTTGTGGATCATTGTTTCGTGTTATGACTGTAGTGTTGCAGCACGTAAGTCATTTTGCTTTACTCTCCTTTTGATTATTGTTTTGCTCTTTAATAGTTAATAGTAAGAGAATTCAATATAATTAAAGGAATGTCTCTACCAGAACGCTCCGCTCTTCGTCCCATTATTATGCAATGTGACACTGAGCTAGGCTGAAACACCTGCATTGTTTAACTTGAGTCAAACGTTTCGGGTAGCCTTCAACAAGCTTCCCACAATAAGTTGGGTGAATTTTGACCCATTCCTCCTGACAGAACTGGTATAACTGAGTCAGGTTTGTAGGCCTCCTTGCTCGCACAAGCTTTTTCAGTTCTGCCCAAAAATGTTCTATAGGATTGAGGTCAGGGCTTTGTGATGGCCACTCCAATACCTTGACTTTGTTGTCCTTAAACCATTTTGCCACAACTTTGGAAGTATGATTGGGGTCAATGTCCATTTGGTAGACCCATTTGCAACCAAGCTTTAGCTTCCTGACTGATGTCTTGAGATGTTGTTTCAAAATATCCACATAACTTTCATTCCTCGTAATGCCATCTATTTTGTGAAGTGCACCAGTCCCTCCTGCAGCAAAGCACCCCCACAACATGATGCTGCCACCCCTGTGTTTCACGGTTGGGATGGTGTTCTTCGGCCAAAGAAGCCAAAGAATACCCCTTTTTCCTCCAAACATAACGATGGTCATTATGGCCAAACATTTCTACTTTTGTTTCATCAGACCAGAGGATATTTCCCCCAAAATTACAATCTTTGTCCCCATGTGCAGTTGCAAACGTAGTCTGGCTATTTTATGGCAGTTTTGGAGCAGTAGCTTCTTCCTTGCTGAGCGGCCTTTCAGGTTATGTCAATATAGGACTTGTTTTACTGTGAATATAGATACTTTTGTACCTGTTTCCTCTAGCATCTTCACAAGGTCCTTTGCGGTTGTCCTGGGATTGATTTGCACTTTTCGCACCAAAGCACGTTCATCTCTAGGAGATAGAACATGTCTCCTTCCTGAGCGGTATGACGGCTGCGTGATCCCATGGTGTTTATACTTGCGTATTATTGTTTGTACAGATGAACGTGGTACCTTCAGGCATTTGGAAATTGCTCCCAAGGATGAACCAGCCTTGTAGATGTCTACAAAAAAATTCTGAGGTCTTGGCTGATGTCTTTTGATTTCCCATGATGTCGAGCAAAGAAGCACTGAGTTTGAAGGTAGACCTCATATTGACTCAAATGATGTCAATTAGCCGATCAGAAGCTTCTAAAGCCATGACATCATTTTCTGGAATTTTCCAAGCTGTTTAAAGGCACAGTCAACTTAGTGTTTGTAAACTTCTGACCCACTGGAATTGTGATATAGGGAATTATAAGTGAAATAATCTGTCTGTAAGTAGATGTCCTAACCGACTTGCCAAAACCATAGTTTGTAAACATGAAATCTGTGGAGTGGTTGAAAAATGAGTTTTAATGACTTCAACCTAAGTGTATATAAACCTCCAACTTCAACTGTATGTGACACTTATTAATTCCAAAATAACACGCAAAACAGGCAAGCCCCCCAAAAATAAAATATTTATTATTTTTTGCCCTGAATGACGGGTCGCCAATGGTCCATTGATGACTTCCACTACAGGTTGTGGGTTCCCTGAAGACTGTATAATCCAATGCCGGATGCTCACTGTCTGCCACAGACAGAGCAAACAAAGAAAGGCCTGTCCTTTCCCAGTTGCAGCTGTCCCTACAGCATCTTCCCCAGTTGCAGCTGTCCCTACAGCATCTTTCCCAGTTGCTGTCCGTACAGCATATTTCCCAGTTGCAGCTGTCCGTACATTATCTTTCCCAGTTGCAACTGTCCGTACAGCATCTTTCCCAGTTGCAGCTGTAGGTACAGCATCTTTCCCAGTTGTAGCTGTCCGCACAGCATCTTTTGCGGCAGGCGATCCTCTGGCATCCGGATGGCATGGCTGAGCCGTCTAAGCTGGTGGTGTGTGATGGACACCTCAATGCTCCTGCAGTTGGTTCTCTGTAGGGTCACTGAGTACACGGTCCTGTCAGGTCACTTTCAAAATGCGTTGGAGGCATTTTTTGTAAATGGATTCCAGTTGTTTTAAGTGTCAGCTGTAAACTATCCATGTTTCACATCCATACAGGAGTGTAGATACACACGCTGCCTGGTAGACTGCAACTTTGGTGTGTAGGTGCTGGTTGCTGTTGTTAAAAATGTCCCAGGGCAGCCATACTGCAGGAGGACCTTCCAAAGGAGTTTGCGGTGTACTGTGCCGAAGGGTTTCGAACAGGTCCACAGGTCTTGTTTCTGTTCACTGCACCAGATGCATCACAATACCCTGTGTGGAACACACACACACAAACACATGTGAGTGTGCTGCTGCTCCCATTGCTCTCTGATTAAATGCAGCTCTAATAAGTCAGGAGCCAAAAGCTCTGATGCATGAGTCTTAGACTGTTTTCTGGTCTCCTCTCTCTCCAGGTTCTTCCTCAAGTTCTTCCTGAAATGCAACCAGAACTGTCTGAAGAATGCAGGGAACCCACGAGACATGAGACGATTTCAGGTGGGAGAGAGAGAACCATCAAAATCTAATTTTACATCATTTCATTAGACAGAAAAGGCTGTTTGATGGAAGCTTTCAGGTCCTGTCTCACGTGTCCTTGTCTGTCCACTGTCCCCTTTTCCTCTATGTCTCCTGTGTCTCCTGTCCCTGTCTGTCCCAGGTGGTGGTGTCTACCACAGTGAGTGTGGACGGTCATGTCCTCTCTGTCTCTGACAACATGTTTGTCCACAACAACTCTAAACACGGTCGCCGGGCCAGGAGACTAGACCCCTCAGAAGGAACACCCTCGTACTTGGAGCATGGTAAACTCGCTCTCGCTCTCACTCTCGCTCTCTCTTTTTCCCTCTGAGAAGCTTAACTCTCAGTGATAGAACAGAGAGAGGAGGAGATGATGAGAGCAGCAGTTACAACTGCCATAGTGTCTTATGAGGACCATGTGTCGTAGTAGGACTATGGTGCTTAAGAGGCCCCAGGAAGCTTAAAGACAACCCTGAGCTTATTTCCTATGAGACTTGGCTGGTTTTATCCTCTAGCCTCTATCTTTCTCTCTCTGCCTCTCTCTTTCTCTCCCCCCAAAGCTTTTCCCAGGTTAACACACAAGCACGCTTGTTCACACACACACACACACACACACATACATACACACAGACCTAAACCCCTAATACTTTGTAATGATTTAGAGCCTGCTCAGATTTGTCCAACTCAAAGTAATCCAGTTAGATTCTCATTATATTGTCCCGGACGGTAAATAATAGGAACATATTTTTCCTGTGTGGAACAACGTAAACCCCAGGGACCGTCATGATCAAACTACCAGTGGATTTGGGTGATAGCGTTTAAGGTTTAAGTCGCTGGAATGACAATTTTCTGTGTCCCTAATGGCACCCTATTCCCTATATAGTGTAGTATTTTTAACCAGGACCCATATGGAGAAGGAGGAAGGAAGAGAGTGGGGAAGAACATGATATTACAGGGAAGAGTGGGGGAGAACAGGATATTACAGGGGAGAGAGTGGGGAAGAACATGATATTACAGGGAAGAGAGTGGGGGAGAACAGGATATTACAGGGGAGAGAGTGGGGAAGAACATGATATTACAGGGAAGAGAGTGGGGGAGAACAGGATATTACAGGGGAGAGAGTGGGGGAGAACAGGATATTACAGGGAAGAGAGTGGGGGAGAACAGGATATTACAGGGAAGAGAGTGGGGGAGAACAGGATATTACAGGGAATAGAGTGGGGGAGAACAGGATATTACAGGGAAGAGAGTGGGGGAGAACAGGATATTATAAGGGAGAGAGTGGGGGAGAACAGGATATTACAGGGAAGAGAGTGGGGGAGAACAGGATATTACAGGGAATAGAGTGGGGGAGAACAGGATATTACAGGGAAGAGAGTGGGGGAGAACAGGATATTATAAGGGAGAGAGTGGGGGAGAACAGGATATTATAAGGGAGAGAGTGGGGGAGAACAGGATATTATAGGGAAGAGAGTGGGGGAGAACAAGATGTTATAGGGGAGAGAGTGGGGGAGAACAGGATATTATAGGGAAGAGAGTGGGGGAGAACAGGAAATGACAGGGAAGAGAGTGGGGGAGAACAGGATATTATAAGGGAGAGAGTGGGGGAGAACAGGATATTATAGGGAAGAGAGTGGGGGAGAACAAGATATTATAGGGGAGAGAGTGGGGGAGAACAGGATATTATAGGGAAGAGAGTGGGGGAGAACAGGAAATGACAGGGAAGAGAGTGGGGGAGAACAGGAAATGACAGGGAGAGAGCAGGGGGAGAACAGGATATTACAGGGAATAGAGTGGGGGAGAACAGGAAATGACAGAAAATAGAGTGGGGGAGAACAGGATATTACAGGGGGGAGAGTGGGGGAGAGAGGATAGGTGTGAGAGTAGAAATGGAGGATAGAAGGGGGACAGAGAGAAGAAAGATGTGTGGGAGAGGAGAGGAGAGGAGAGGAGAGGAGAGGAGAGGAGAGGAGAGGAGAGGAGAGGAGAGGAGAGGAGAGGAGAGGAGAGGAGAGGAGAGGAGAGGAGAGGAGAGGAGAGGAGAGGAGAGGAGAGGAGAGGAAGACCTCTATGTGTTTTGTATCAAGGCTTGTGACAGGCGGTATTAGATGAGGAATTAGCAACAAACACAACAGATGGCAGAGAGGAAGAACCCAAATGTCAATCCCATCACATAGATTCATGTTTCACCATCTGATTGACAAACTCACACACACCATCAATATCTATGAAAAGACTTGCAGGATGAAGAGGAGGAGAGATGAAGAGGGAGAGAGGCAGAGGAGGGAGGGGGAGAGAGGAGGGTGAAGAGAGAGAGGAGAGGGAAGGATGAGAGGAGAGAGAGGAGGGCGAAGAAAGAGAGGACAGAGAGGCATGAGAGAGACAGGGAAAGAGCAGAAGTCATTCTGTAGTAAAGTGGATTACCCTGTTTTGGAGAATAACATCATGTCTGACAAACTGAGGATCTGTAAAGTAGAGGAGATTAAGCCTTTATTTATACATTTTTGGTAATTCCACTGCTGTTCTTTTCTCCAATCTGATCCAGTAATCTAAAGCCTGTAATCATAAGGTCCATGGGCCAGTATTACGCCTCACAGCAGGCCTAGTTCGTTTTTTCTCTTCATAAAATCAATCAGAATAGAGAAACTGTAGGAGTTAAAGCTACATTTCTGATCTCTCTCTCTCTCTCCTCCCTCCACAGCCATACCCTGTATCAAGGCGATCAGCCCCAGTGAGGGCTGGACTACAGGCGGGGCCACAGTCATTCTAATAGGAGAAAACTTCTTTGATGGACTCCAGGTCATATTTGGTACCATGCTGGTCTGGAGCGAGGTCAGTAGCACATTAATCAGTGTGTGTGTGTGTGTGTGCGTGTGTGTGTGTGTGTGTGCGTGTGTGTGTGTAACCGACAGAGAATAAAAAAATTAACAGTGAGTCCGTGGGGCTCAAGACTGTGTTAGCCCTCTGAGCTAAACCACATGCTGCCTTCCATGTCAACTGAACATTTTCTATGGCTCTTTATAATTCTATGTATTTCACTTTGATACTGTATAGAACATGTTAAGTGGTCTGTAATGACAACTGAAGTAGATATGCAATAATACAACCTTTTTGTTCCCTGTCCCCCTCCGTAGCTGATCACAGCCCACGCCATCCGGGTGCAGACTCCCCCCAGACACATACCCGGGGTCGTAGAGGTCACACTGTCATACAAGTCTAAACAGTTTTGCAAGGGCACACCTGGACGCTTCATATACACAGGTAAATACATCTTCATTTAACACACCTGGACGCTACATGTACACAGGAGAGGAGAGGAGAGGAGAGGAGAGGAGAGGAGAGGAGAGGAGAGGAGAGGAGAGGAGAGGAGAGGAGAGGAGAGGAGAGGAGAGGAGAGGAGAGGAGAGGAGAGGAGAGGAGAGGAGAGGAGAGGAGAGGAGAGGAGAGGAGAGGAGAGGACTATAGGATTACCATGGTAATCCTATGGTAATCCTCACACATGCATACTCACACACACACTGAGGACAGCCGGTATCACTAATCAACTTGTGTTGGGGAGAGGAAACCACATGCCGCCTGCTCACAGACCTAATTATTTCCACACACACCCAATACTGTTGCTACTGGAATACACACGCACACACACACACACACACACAGGACAGGGAAGTGGTTAGAGAAAAGGAAACTGCGTATTTACACATCCCTATTCACGTGTAAAGCTGTTTTTATGGCATATTCTGGACATCCTGCTTTTCTCTCATCCTCTCTCTCTCTCTTTTCTACAAGTCAATTTCCATGTATCACCATTCATCAAAGAGGCTACAAGCCCTTCCTCCAGGCACAGTAATGCTGTAATCCTGTGAGGTCTTTTAGGAGCTGCGAAGAGCTGTGAGGTGCTGGCAGGCTTCTGGCTGTAGATTGGGTTTGTGTCCCAAATGGCACCCTATTCCCTATATAGTGCAATACATTTGACCTGAGCCCTATGGGTCTTGATTAAAAGTCCTCTATTTAGGTAATAGGATGCCCTTTGGGATGCATATTGGAGGTGAATGGTGATGAACATCTCCTCTCGTTCAGAAGTCAATTCTCTCCTCTTCAGAATGCAGCCGCCACCACTCTTAGCAGCCGCTTATCCCTACTGATATTAAAAGAGCCTGCTGCTGGAGCACATCAAAATCTAAGGAAATTATATTGGTCGCGTACACATATTTTGCAGATATTATGTTTCTTGCTTGAGACAATTGAGACATGGATTGTGTATGTGTGCCATTCAGAGAGTGAATGGGCAAGCCAAAATATTTAAATGCCTTTGAACGGGTATGGTAGTAGGTGCCAGGCACACTGGTTTGAGTGTTTCAAGAACTGCAATGCTGTTGGGTTTTTCACGCTCAACAGTTTCCTGTGTTTATCAAGAATTGTCCACCACCCAAAGTACATCCAGCCAACTTGGCACAACTGTGGGAAGCATTGGAGTCAACATGGGCCAGCATCATCCCTGTGGAATGCTTTCGACACCTTGTAGTGTCCATGCCCCTACGAATTTGGGGCGGCAGGTAGCCCAGTGGTTAGAGTGTTGGGCCCATAACCGAAAGGTTGCTGGATCAAATCCCCGAGCTGACAAGGTAAAAATCTGTCGTTCTGCCCCTGAACAAGGCAGTTAAACCACTGTTCCTAGGCCGTCATTGAAAATAAGAATATGTTCTTAACTGACTTGCCTAGTAAAATAAAGGTAAAAAAAAAAAAAAAGAAGAATTGAAGCTGTTCTGAGGGCAGAAGTGGGCGGTGAAACTCAATATTAGGAAGGTGTTCCTAATGTTTTGTACACTCAGTGTACTGTATATACATTACATTATATACACTATACTGTATATGCAAAAGTATATGGTCACCCCTTCAAGCTTTCAGCCACACCCGTTGCTGATAGGTGTATAGAATTGAGCACACAGCCATGCAATCTCCATAGACAAACATTGGCAGTAGAATGGCCCATAGCTCAGTGACTTTCAATGTTGCACAGTCATAGGATGCCACCTTTCCAACAAGTCTGCCCTGTTAGAGCTACCCTGGCTCACCCACAAAGCGGTAGGCCACATAAGGTCACAAAATGGACCGCCAAGTGTTGAAGCATGTAGCGCATAAAAATCCTCCTGTCCTCGGTTGCAACATTCACTACCGAGTTCCAAACTGCCTCTGGAAGCAAAATCAGCACATGAACCATTCGTCGGGAGCTTCATGAAATGTGTTTCCATGGCCGAGCAGCCGCACACAAGCCTAAGATCACCATGTGCAATGCCAAGCATCGGCTGGAGTGGTGTAAAGCTCACCTCCATTGGACTCTGGAGTGATGAGTCTGGGTTTTGTGGATGCCAGGAGAACACTACCTGCCCGAATGCATAGTGCCAACTGTAAAGTTTGTTGGAGGAGGAATCATGGTCTGGGGCTATTTTTCATGGTTCGGGCTAGGCCCCTTAGATCCAGTGAAAGGAACACTGTGTAGTACAAAACACTACAGCATACAATGACATTCTAGACAATTCTATGCCTTCAACTTTGTGGTAACAGTTTGGGAAAGGCCCTTTCCTGTTTCAGCATCACAATGCCCCGTGCACAAAGCGAGGTCCATACAGAAGTGTTTTTTTGAGATTGGTGTGGAGGAATTTGACTGGCCTGCACAGAACTCTGACCTCAACGCCATCGAACACCTTTGGGATTAATTGTTACGCCGACAGCAAGCCAGGCTCTTGTGGCTGAATGGAGTCCCCACAGCAATGTTCCAACATCTAGTGGAAAGCCAGAAGAGTGGAGTCTGTTGTAGCAGCAAAGGGTAGGACCAACTCCATATTAATGCCAGTTATTTTAATTTTAACATGATTATGGAATAAGACAAGCAGGTGTCCACATACTTTTGTCCATGTAGTCTATATGTACAGTATATAATGGTGTGTGTATAGACAGTATGGACAGTATGTGAATAGAAAATGTGTGTACAGCAGTAGTTATGTAGGATGAGCCTTGACTAGAATACAGTATATACATATGAAGTTGGTAAAACAGTATGTAAACATTATTAAAGTAAACATTGTCCCATGTCAATGTACATAGGGCAGCAGTCTCTAATGTGCAGGGTAGAGTACCAGGTGTAGCCAGCTAGTAACAGTGACTATGTTCAGGGCAGGGTACTGGCTGGAGGCCGGCTAGTGGTGACTATTTAACAGTCTGACGGCCTGGAGATAGAAGCTGTTTTAAGTCTCTCGGTCCCAGCTTCGATGATCTTTGGGGCTCCCGAGTGGCGCAGCGGTCTAAGGCACTGTGTCTCAGTGCTAGCGGCGTCACTACAGACACCCTGGTTCAATTCCAGGCTGTATCACAACCAGACGTAAATGGGAGTCCCATAGAGCGGCGCACAATTGGCCCAGCATCGTTCGGGTTAGGCCTGTGTAGGCCGTCATTGTAAATAAGAATTTGTTCTTAACTGGCTTGCCTAGTTAAATAAAGTTAAAAACGTTGAAAAATATATACACTGGGGGCCAAAAGTTTGGAATATTACTCATTCAAGGGTTTTTCTTTATTTGCTTGTTTTATTTGCTTGTTGATGACAGCTTTGCACACTCATGGCATTCTCTCAACCAGCTTCATGAGGACCGCCACAGGAATGGGATACCCAGAAATACCTCTGCTGCAGAGGATAACTTCATTAGAGTTACCAGCCTCAGATTGCAGGTCAAATAAATGATTCACAGAGTAACAGACACATCTCAACATCAACTGTTCAGAGGAGACTGTGTGTGAGGATGCGAGTGGTTGGTGGCGATAAAAAGAGGCACAAAACAGCTAAATGAAAATAACGTAGCTCAACTTTAATAGCGAAACGGTAAACAGCACCTCAACTGAACGTAACAGAGTGAGAAACCTGTGAGGGGTAAAGCAAACATCGTCCTACTGCTGCTGGTTAGAACACCGACGAGGAGGAGCGCCGGCGAGGAGGAGGTCCCGCAGCTCCACGCGAGGCATTCGTTACACTGTGTGAATCAGGCCTTCATGGTCGAATTACTGCAAAGAAATCACTACTAAAGGACACCAAAAAGAAGAAGAGACTTGCTTGGGCCAAGAAACAATACATTTGTCTTTTGGTCTGGATTACAAATTTGAGATTTTTGGTTTGGGATGAGTCGGACTGCAGTGAAGGAAAAGCAGCCAACAAGTGCCCAGCATATGTGGGAACTACTTCAAGACTGATGGAAAAGCATCCAGGTAAAGCTGGTTGAGAGAATGCCAAGAGTGTGCAAAGCTGTCATCAAGGCAAAGGGTGGCTATTTGAAGAACCTCAAATATATTTTGATTTGTTTAACACTTTTTTGGTTACTACATGATTCCATATGTGTTATGTCATAGTTTTGATGTCTTCACTTTTATTCTACAATGTAAAAAATTGTGCAAATAAAAAAAACTTTTGGCCCCCAGTGTATATAAAATAATTCACCAGTACTTGTCAGGCTCTGGCCATAGGGAGCCCTTTGGCTCCTCTAGATAGCCAGGGTCAGAGCCTGACAGATCTAGGTCCCTAGATCTAGGTTTTATGTTTTGTGTTGAATCCCCAATTAGAGGCAGCTGCGAAGCGTTGTCTCTGATTGGGGATTCTATTTAAAGTTGTTCTGTCACACACCTGGGTGTGGGTCATTATCAGATATATCACTATGTCACAGTACAAGTAAGTGTGTTTACGTTTTTGAGATTGCACCGTTGGTTTTGTTTATATAGTTCGTACATTTGAGTTTGAAGTAAATAAAACTATGTCGAACTATCGCTGCGCTGCTCCTTGGTCTCTCTCTACACCCACTCGTGACAGTACTGTCTCTGTCTTCTAGATGGTAGCAGGTTGAACAGGCCGTGGCTCGGGTGACTGAGAACCTTGATGATCTTCTTGTCCTTCCCGTGACACTGGGTGCTGTAGATGTCGTGGTGGGCAAGCAATGTGCCCCGGTGATGTGTGGGCTGACCGCACCACCCTCTGGAGAGCCCTGCGGTTGTGGACGGTGCAATTGCCGTACCAGGCGGTGTGATACAGTCTGACAGGATGCTCTCATTGGTGCATTTGTAGAAGTTTGTGAGGGACTGTGGGGCCAATACGAATTTCTTCAGCCTTCTGAGTTTGAAGAGGCTCTGTTTCGCCTTCTTCACCACACTGTCTGTGTGGATGGACCATTTTAGGTTGTCAGTGATGTGTACGCTGAGGAGATTTTCACTCTCTCCACTGTGGCCCGTCGATGTGGATGGATGAAGTCCACAATCAGCTCTTTCGGTTTGTTGACGTTGAGCGAGAGGTTATTTTCCTGGCACCACTCCGGCAGGGCCCTCACCTTGTTGGGATTCAGGCCTACCACTGTTGTGTCGTCAGCAAACTTGATTATTGAGATGGTGTGTGGCCATGCAGTCATGGGTGAAGAGGGAGTACAGGAGGGAACTAAGCAAGCACCCTTGTGGGGCTCCTATGCTGAGGATCAGTGTGGCGGAGGTGTTGTTGCCTACCTTCACTAATCTGGGGTCAGCCCGACAGGAAGTCCAGGACTCAGTTGCACAGGGCGGGGTTCAGACCAAAGGCCCCAAGCTTAGTGATGAACTTGGAGGATTACTATGGTGTTGAAGGCTGAGCTGTAGTCAATGAACATCATTCTTACATACAGTGGGGAGAACAAGTATTTGATACACTGTCGATTTTGCAGGTTTTCCTACTTACAAAGCATGTAGAGGTCTGTAATTTTTATCATAGGTACACTTCAACTGTGAGAGACGGAATCTAAAACAAAAATCCAGAAAATCACATTGTATGATTTTTAAATAATTAATTTGCATTTTATTGCATGACATAAGTATTTGATCACCTACCAACCAGTAAGAATTCCGGCTCTCACAGACCTGTTAGTTTTTCTTTAAGATGCCCTCCTGTTCTCCACTCATTACCTGTATTAACTGCACCTGTTTGAACTCGTTACCTGTATAAAAGACACCTGTCCACACACTCAATCAAACAGACTCCAACCTCTCCACAATGGCCAAGACCAGAGAGCTGTGTAAGGACATCAGGGATAAAATTGTAGACCTGCACAAGGCTGGGATCTCTGTAATTGCACCAAATATTAATTGTACCAAATATTAAGTTCTGCTTTTCTGATGTATCAAATACTTATGTCATGCAATAAAATGCAAATTAATTACTTAAAAATCATACAATGTGATTTTCTGGATTTTTGTTTTAGATTCCGTCTCTCACAGTTGAAGTGTACCTATGATAAAAATTACAGACCTCTACATGCTTTGTAAGTAGGAAAACCTGCAAAATCGGCAGTGTATCAAATACTTGTTCTCCCCACTGTAGGTATTCCTCTTGTCCAGATGGGATAGGGCAGTGTGCAGTGCCATGGAGATTGTGTCTTCCGTGGATCTGTTGGGATGAATACAAATTGTATTGGGTCTGGGGCGTCGGGTAACATGGAGGTGATATGATCCTTTACTAGCCTCTCAAAGCACTTGTCATGACGTGACTTTAACATTAATCTGAAGACTGTTATTATCTAATTAACTAACTATGTTTAATTGTTACACAATTAAATTAACCATGTAACAATTGACTCATTGGGATCTGGGGCACCACTAGAGCAGTTCTTTAAAGAGTTCTCCCGAATTAAACTCTAAAAGGTTTTTACCTATCACATCTATAAACAGTATTTATTAATAATAAACTCGTATCATATTATCAGTCTGAAAAGTCGTAACCCCCTTCCATCTGCAAAAACCTGAGCCTTATGATGTTGTACTACACAAATTGGTTTAATTATTTATTTACTAGCTAATTAAATGGGAACACACACTGTACCTGTTATTGACTGGAAACTTAATACGATGAAAACAGTTCGCTAGCGGAATGACAACAACATTAGTTCTTGTTAAAGAAGAGAGGGAGAGGAAGAGAGACACTTAACATTGCCACATTCGGAAACTACTCTCCTCTACAATAACCATATACAGTACTTTGCACACAAACCGCCGCCCTCTTTGAGTAAGAAATCATTAATGTATTTACGTGAAATGCCTGGTTTGCCGTGTATCTCTCTCGGTGGACATGGCCTCCTTGGAAAGGGAGTTGGGCATTTTCGCGGCACGCTTGTAAGGCTCTGATTGTCCAAAAGGGTCACAACAAGTCATATACTGTTGTTCTCCTCTGTAGTTGTCCCGTATCCGGTGATTTGTCATATAGTCCTGAACAGAACTGCAGAATAGATTTTCCTTCCATTCGCTCTTGAAGTTGCTTCTTTGAAGATAGTCTTGCCAACCGTATCGATGGTTTCCCAGTGGGGTGATGAGAGTAGCAGGATGATGGCTTGAGCAGAGTAACAGAGGACGGTCCTACTTAAATTCACTTTTGAAGATACATGGACAGGCATGACACACTTCATGATGACAGAAGTGAGTGCTACGGGGCGATAGTCATTTAGTTC
>CM042384.1:26558932-26593932 GCA_023634145.1 Thymallus thymallus
GCACACATTTGCTCTCTATCTTCCTCCCCCTCTCTCTCTCTCTCTCTCTCTCTCTCTCTCTCTCTCTCTCTCCCTCTCCCTCTCTCTCTCTCCGTCTCTCTCACTCTCTCTCTCTCTCTCTCTCTCGCTCTCTCTCTCTCTCTCTCAATTTAATTTAAGGGGCTTTATTGGCATGGGAAACATTGCCAAAGCAAGTGAAATAGATAATAAACAAAAGTGAAATAAACAATAAAAAATGTAAAGTAAACATTACACTCACAAAAGTTCCAAAAGAATAAAGACATTTCAAATGTCATATTATGTCTATATGCAGTGCTGTAATGATTTTTTTGTTATTTTTGCTCATTTGCACTCCAGTATCTCTATTTGCACATCATCATCTGCACAGCTATCATTCCAGTGTCAATGCCACTATAGCCTATTATTGCCCTACCTTCCTAATCTTACTACATTTGCACACACTGTACATATATTTTCTGTTGTGTTATTGACTGTACATGTGTTTATCCCATGTGTAACTCTGTGCTGTTGTTTTTGTCGCACTGCTTTGCTTTGTCTTGTCCAGGTCGCAGTTGTAAATGTTCTCAACTGGCCTACCTGGTTAAATAAAGGTGAAACAAATTAAAAAAATAAAACTAGGCAAGTCAGTTAAGGACAAATTCCTTTTTACAATGACGACCTACCCCGGCCAAACACTTCCCCAACCCAGACGATGCTGGGCCAATTAGGCGGCGCCCTATTGGACACCCGATCACAGCCGGTTGTGATACAGCCCGGGATCGAACCAGGGTCTGTAGTGACGCCTCTAGCACTGAGATGCAGTGTCTTAGACCGCTGCGCCACTCGGGGGGCCAAAGTACAAGTTAAAGTACAAATGGGAAAATAAATAAACATAAATAAAGGTTGCATTTACAATGGTGTTTGTTCTTCACTGGTTGCGCTTTTCTTGTGGAAACAGGTCCCAAATCTTGCTGCTATGATTTCACACTGTGGTATTTCCCCATATAGATATGGGAGTTTATCAAAATTGGATTTGTTTTTTAATTCTTTGTGTAATCTGAAGGAAATATGTGTCTCTAATATGGTCATGCATTTGGCAGGAGGTTAGGAAGTGCAGCTCAGTTTCCACCTCATTTTGTGGGCAGTGTGCACATAGCCTGTCTTCTCTTGAGAGCAAGGTCTGCCTACAGTGGCCTTTCTCAATAGCAAGGCTATGCTCACTGTCTGTACATAGTCAAAGCTTTCCTTAATTTTGAGTCAGGTATTCTACCACTGTGTACTCTTTATTTAGGGCCAAATGGCATTCTAGTTTGCTCAGTTTTTTTGTAAATTCTTTCCAATGTGTCAAGTAATTATCTTTTTGTTTTCTCTTGTTTTGTTGGGTCTAATTGTGTTGCTGTCCTGGGGCTTTGGTGGGGTCTGTTTGTGTTTGTGAACAAATCCCCAAGACCAGCTTGCTTAGGGGACTTTTCTTTCCAGGTTGAGCACTCTGTAGGTGATGGCTTTGTTATCGAGGGTTTGGGAATCGCTTGTTGCTCTTTCTAGAGTTTGATAATTAGTGGGTATCAGCCTAATTCTGCTCTGCATGCATTATTTGGTGTTTTACGTTGTACACAGAGGATATTTTTGCAGAATTCTGCATGCTGAGTCTCTTGGTGTCTCTTGGTGTTTGTCCCATTTTGTGAATTCTTGGTTGTTGAGCGGACCCCAGACCTCACAACCGTAAAAGGCAATGGGTTCTATAACTGATTCAAGTATTTTTAGCCAGATCCTAATTGGTATGTCAAATTGTATGTTCCTTTTGATGGAATAGAAGACCCTTCTTGCCTTGGCTCTCAGATCGTTCACAGCTTTGTGGAAGTTACCTGTGGAGCTGATGTTTAGGTTGAGATATGTATAGTGTTCTCTAGGGCAACGGTGTCTAGATGGAATTTGTATTCGTGGTCCTGGCAACTGGATCTTTTTTGGAACACCATTATTTTTGTCTTACTGAGATTTACTGTCAGGGCCCAGGTCTGACAGAACCTGTGCAGAAGATCTAGGTGCTGCTGTAGGCCCTCCTTGGTTGGTGACAGAAGCACCAGATCATCAGCAAACAGTAGACATTTGACTTCAGATTCTAGTAGGGTGAGGCCGGGTGCTGCAGACTGTTCTAGTGCCCTCGCCCTATCTCACCCCCTCGCCCTATCTCACCCCCTGGCTCTCTCTCTCTCTCTCTCTCTCTCTCTCTCTCTCTCTCTCTCTCTCTCTCTTTCTCTCTCTCTCTCTCTACCTCTCTCTCTCTCTCTCTCTCTCTCACCAATGCATTAACAGTAGAGTGCAGTAGCAAGGTGGTCTATTACTCTCTCTACTTCCCATTTGTGAATTCAGTCCTTTATTGAGCTCCTGTTGATTAAAACTGCTGGATTCTCCTGGTAGAGATGGGGAGCCACACACACACACACACACACACACACATATACAAAAAGACACTCAGTGTATTCTCAGATACAGTACCTACAGTCAGTCACAGTTCCTTAACAACCTCCATATTAAGGGGATGTTCAAATGAGATTCAGGATTTAAACCCTCTCTCCAGCTAAATGGAATGGTGGGAAGGAATTGGAATGTCCAGAACACCTCATTCTAATATACCCTAAATATCACTATTTGATGTATGTTGATTATAGGATAGGCCTAGTAATCTTACTGTAATCTTAAATCCTGGATGTCTGTTTTTCCTGCTGTTTTGAGAGAGAGGTAGGGGTGAGAGACAGAGACAGAGAGGGGTGAGAGAGAGAGGGGTGAGAGAGAGAGGGGTGAGAGTGAGAGAGAGAGAGAGAGAGAGATTATGAAATATTGTTTGCTATTGGCCCAGTAATCTTACTGTAATCTTAAATCCTAGATTAATTTAACTTTTGGTATTATTATAGTGAAATATTGACATACATTCATTGGTAAAATTCTCAAGCATCTGTTTAAAAATAAAATAGGCAGACTTTCCTGTATAAAACAATGTCATCCATTCTATTTGTCTGTTTTTCCTGCTGTTTTGTCCTCTTGACATGAGAGAGAGAGGGAGGCGTGAGAGAGATAGAGGGAGGGGTGAGAGAGAGAGAGGGAGGGGTGAGAGAGAGAGGGAGGGGTGAGAGATGGGGGGAGAGAGAGAGAGAGAGAGAGAGAGAGGGAGGGGTGAGAGAGAGAGGGAGGGGTGAGAGAGAGAGGGAGGGGTGAGAGAGAGAGAGAGAGAGAGACAGAGACAGAGACAGACTTACACACACACAAAACACACACATACAATTATTTTGAATATGTTTGGTTGTGTATGTGATAATTAATATGTAATGAATCTATATTTTTGTTGTTGTTAATAATAATATGAACGTTCTTTTTATTGTTACATTGTAAAGTGCTTTGGCAATATTGTTAAGTTGTAACTTTCATGCCAATAAAGCCGAATTTGAATTTGAATTTGAATTGACAGAGAGAGCACTCAGAAAATCTGGCCCAACCAAATTATCACAAAACAAAAAGAAAATGACATGACCTATTGGAAAGACACCACAAAAAATCAAAGTAAACTTCAATGCTATTTGGCACTAAACAGACAGTAAACAGTGGCAAACTATCTGACCACTGTGACTGATAGAAAACTGAGGAAAACATTGACTATGTACAGACTCAGCGAGCACAGCCTGGCTATAGAGACCGGTCGTCGCAGACAGATCTGCCAACCCAGAGATGCCAGGTTGTGTTTACTCTGCCCACAAAACGCAATAGAAACGGAAACACACTGTTTCAAATAAAGAATTTGAAACAGGAACAGACAATGAAAAATTACAATGCCTATTGGGTGAAAAGGTCCATTGTGCCATTTATTGTGCAAAATATGTTGCATTATGCCACACCCGTAGGGACAACCAGTTGACCCAACTACAACCAATAATCCCATAAGGACAACCAGTTGACCCAACTACAACCAATAATCCCATAAGGACAACCAGTTGACCCAACTACAACCAATAATCTCCCAACAAACTTACACACACAAAACACACACATACAACTATTTTGAATATGTTTGGTTGTGTATGTGATAATCAATATGTAATGGATCTATATTTTTGTTGTTGTTGTTAATAATAGTATGAACCTTCTTTTATTTTTATTGTTACATTGTAAAGTGCTTTGGCAATATTGTTAAGTTGTAACTTTCATGCCAATAAAGCCGAATTTGAAGATAGATAGAGAGAGGGAGAGAGAGAGAGAGAGAGACAGGGAGGGGTGAGAGAGAGAGAGAGAGGGAGGAAGATAGATAGAGAGAGGGAGAGAGAGAGAGAGAGAGAGAGAGAGACAGGGAGGGGTGAGAGAGAGAGAGAGAGGGAGGAAGATAGAGAGAGAGAGCGTGGGGTGAGATTATTTGGTATTTTAATTAAATTTTAATCCTCCCCTACCTTCCCTCCTCCTCCCCTCCTCCTCTTCAGCTCCTCCTCTTCTTCCTGTCCTTTCCTCCCCTACCTTCCTCCTCTCATCCTCCTACTCCCCTACTCCTACCCATCTTTTTCCATCCTCCTGCCCATCGTCCTCCCTCCCTAACTCATACTCTCCCCTCTACTCTTCCTCCCTCCCTAACTCATACATACTCTCCCCTCTCTTCCTCCTCCCTCCCTAACTCATACATACTCTCCTCTCTCCCTAACTCATACTCTCCTCTTCCTCCCTCCCTAACTCATACTCTCCCCTCTACTCTTCCTCCCTCGCTAACTCATACATACTCTCCCCCTCCTCCCTCCCTAACTCAAACATACTCTCCTCTCTCCTCTTCCTCCCTCCCTAACTCATACTCTCCACTCTCCTCCTCCTCACTCCCTAACTCATACATACACTCCCCTCTCCTCTCTTCTTCCTCTTCCTCCCTAACTCATAAATACTCTCCCCTCTCCTCTTCTTCCCTAACTCATACATACTCTCCCCTCTCCTCCGCCTCCCTCCCTAACTCATACATACTCTCCCCTCTCCTCCGCCTCCCTCCCTAGCTCATAAATACTCTCACCTCTCCTCCTCCGCCATCACTAACTCATATATACTCTCCCCTTTCCTACGCCTCCCTCCCTAACTCATATATACTCTCCCCTCTCCTCCTCCTCTCTCCCTAACTCATACATACTCTCCCCATTTGATTAAATGCAGAAGACACATTTCAGTTTAATGCATTTAGTTGTACAACTGACTAGTATCCCCCTTTCCCTTACCATTCCCTCTCCTCCTCTGTCCCTCCCTAACTCATACCCTTTTTCTACCCTCTATTCCTTTGGGTTATTCCAGTAAAATTTGAAGCGTTGTGGATGGTGGTGTGGATGTGGCTTCATTAAACTTTTATGTGTATTGATCCTGATGATTGAGCTGATCGAGGTGATTGGGAGGTGAAACCCTACAGTTGCTGTTTATAAAGTTAATGATGTATTAATGTTTACACTTAACCTCCTGTAAGAACACTTAATCTCTGATGCTCTTATCCCTGCTTCCCTGTCTCTCTGTCTCTCTCTCTCTTTCACACACACACAGACAGACAGACAGACAGACAGACAGACAGACAGACAGACAGACAGACAGACAGACAGACAGACAGACAGACAGACAGACAGACAGACAGACAGACAGACAGACAGACAGACAGACAGACAGACAGACAGTCAGTCAGTCAGTCAGTCAGTCAGTCAGTCAGTCAGTCAGTCAGTGAGTCAGTCAGTCAGTGAGTGAGTGAGTGAGTGAGTGAGTGAGTGAGTGAGTGAGTGAGTGAGTGAGTGAGTGAGTGAGTGAGTGAGTGAGTGAGTGAGTGAGTGAGTGAGTGAGTGAGTGAGTGAGTGAGTGAGTGAGTGAGTGAGTGAGTGAGTGAGTGAGTGAGTGAGTGAGTGAGTGAGTGAGTAGCTGTTCATATCTAAAAGGCTCTTTACTAACATATCCTGCTTCATAATATCTTGTGAAAAACCATAGACCCTCAGCCGGTTAGTGAAATAAGCACGCAGTACTAATAATAGTCTGAATCCTACTTACAATTTAAAGGGGTCATAGGAGACAAAATCTGGCCTATCATATAGAGTCTGGCAGGCCTGCAGGAACAAAGCTTGTCCACCGCCTCTCCAGGGGCTTGTTTCTGGGGGCCGGTGGGTCAGGCTGTCTCCTCAGATGGGAGGCGAGCTGGGCTTACACCCTCAGGAAACACCCTGGCCGGGGCCTACGGGGCCTACGGGGCCAACGGGGCCAACAGACGGCAAGCAGAGAGAGACAGACACACAGAGGCTGTTCACACTTCTTATGATTTTCTTCTCTGAGGGGAATAAACTGTTGGTCTGCTCTGTTTCTCCTGTGGCTGCTTTTATCGCTCTGTTTTCTACTGTATGGGCTAGAAAATAGAGGAATAGAGGAATAAAGAACAGAGGAATAGAGGAATAGAAGAATAGAGAAAAGAGGAATAGAGAATTGAGGAATAGAAGAATAGAAAAAAGAGGAATAGAGAATAGAGGAATAGAGAATAAAATAATAGAGAATAGAGGAATAGAGAATAGAGGAATAGAAGAATAGAGGAATATAGGAATAAATAAATAAATAAAGGAATAGGGAACAGGAATAGAGAAAAGAGGAATAGAGAATAGAGGAATAGATGAATAGAGGAAAAGAGGAATAGATTAATAGGAATAGAGAATAGAGGAATAGAAAATAGAGGAATAGAAGAATAGAGAATAGAGGAATAGAGAATAGAGGAATAGAAGAATAGAGAAGAGAGGAAAAGAGAATACAGAATAGAGAATAGAAGAATAAAATAATAGAATAATAGAGAATAGAGGAATAGAGAATACAGGAATAGAGAATAGAGGAATAGCGAATAGAGGAATATAGAATAGAGAATAAAGGAATAGAGAATAGGGGGATAGAGGAATAGAGAATTGAGGATAGAGAATAGAGGAATAGAGAATATAGAACAGAGGAATAAAGAATAGAGGCATAGAGGAATAGAGAATATAGTAATGGAGGAATAGAGAATAGAGGAATAGAGGAATAGAGAATAAAGAATAGAGGAATAGAGAATGGAGAATAGAGGAATAGAGAATATAGAATAGAGGAATAAAGAATAGAGGCATTGAGGCATAGAGGCATCGAGGAATAGAGAATAGAGTAAAAGAGGAATAGAGAATAGAGGAATAGAGAATAGAGTGATAGAGAATAGAGGAATAGAGAATTGAGAATTGAGGAATAGAGAATAAAGTAATAGAGGAATATAGAATAGAGGAAAAGGAGAGAGAAAAGAAAGAACAAGACATAGTGAGAGAGAGAGAGAGAGAGATACAGGAGGGGTTGGAAAAGAGAAAGTGGGAGAAAGTGAAAGTGAGGGTCTGCCATGTCCAGTCTTGGTCTGCCATGTTCATACTCTTATTGTTAAATATAAAATCTTAGCTTATTAAATTACCATAACTGTGAGTCCTTTGAGTGTTTCCATGGTGATATGCTCTGTAATTACTTATATTAGTTATGTGATTACTCTCTCTCTCTCTCTCTCTCTCTCTCTCTCTCTAAAGCGTTGAATGAGCCCACTATAGATTACGGCTTCCAGAGGTTACAGAAGGTCATCCCCAGACATCCAGGAGACCAGGAGAGACTACCTAAGGTCAGTACACACACACACACACACACACACACACACACACACACACACACACACATACAGTGGGTGAAATAAGTATTGAACACGTCACCATTTCTCTCAGTAAATATATTTCCAAAGGTGCTATTGACATGACATTTTCACAACAACCCAAGTAATCCATACATACAAAGAAACCAAAACAAATAAGTTGAGAAATTAAGTTATGTGTAATAATGTGAAATGAAACAGGGAAAAAGTATT
Source organism: Thymallus thymallus (assembly GCA_023634145.1). Taxonomy (NCBI): domain Eukaryota; kingdom Metazoa; phylum Chordata; class Actinopteri; order Salmoniformes; family Salmonidae; genus Thymallus; species Thymallus thymallus. Next base: position 26,566,815 of record CM042384.1, read on the forward strand.
GAACACACTTACTGATATTTATTTAATACTTTGTACAAAAGCCTTTGTTGGTAATGACAGCTTCAAGACACCTCCTGTATGGAGAAACTAGTCGCATGCATTGCTCTGGTGTGATTTTGGCACATTCTTCAACACAAACAGTCTTCAAATCTTGAAGGTTCTTTGGGCCTCTTATTTGAATCTTGATCTTCAGTTCTTTCCATAGATTTTCAATGGGATTTAAGTCAGGTGATTGGCTGGGCCATTCTAGCAACTTTATTTTCTTTCTTTGAAACCAATTGAGAGTTTCCTTGGCTGTGTGTTTGGGATCATTGTCTTGCTGAAATGTCCACCCTCGTTTCATCTTCATCATCCTGGTAGATGGCAGCAGATGTTTGTCAAGAATGTCTCGGTAAATTTGCCCATTCATCCTTCCTTCAATTATGTGAAGTTTGCCAGTACCATTTGCTGAAAAGCAGCCCCACACCAACTGTTGGTATGGTGTTTTTAGGGTGATGTGCAGTGCCATTTCTCCTCCAAACATGGTGTGTATTATGACATCCAAACAGATCAATTTTGCTCTCATCTGACCACACTATATTCTCCCAGTATTTCACTGGCTTTTCCAAATGTTGTGCAGCAAACTTTAAACGAGCTTCAACATGCTTTTTTTTCAGCAATGGAGTCTTGTGTGGTGAGCGTGCATACAGGCCATGGCGGTGGAGTGCATTACTTACTGTTTTCTTTGAGACAACAGTACCTGCTAATTGCAGGTCTTTTTGAAGCTCTCCACAAGTGGTCCTTGGCTCTTGGACAACTCTTCTGATTATTCTTTTCACTCCTCTGTCAGAAATCTTGCGAGGAGCACATGGTCGAGGCAAATTTATGGTGAAATGATTGTCTTTCCACTTCCGTATTATGGCCCCAACAGTGCTCACTGGAACATTCAGAAGCTTAGAAATGCGCCTATAACCAATGCCATCATTATGTTTTGCAACAATTAGGTTGCGAAGGTCTTGAGACAGCTCTTTGCTTTTACCCATCATGAGATGTGTCTTGTGTGACACCTTGGCAATGAGACCTTTTTGTAGGCCATCAGTTGGGACTGAACCAGCTGATATTAATTTGCACTGACAGGGGGCTGGATTGCTTTTTAAGTACTGATAGTTTTCAGCTGTTGTCTTGGCTTTCCATTCCTTTTTGCACGTCCCTTTGTGTTCAATACTTTTTCCCTGTGTCATTTCACATTATTACACATAACTTAATTTCTGTTTTGGTTTCTTTGTATGGATTACTTGGGTTGTTACCAACATCTGGTGAAAATGTCATGTCAATAGCACCTTTGGAAATATATTTACTGAGAAAAATGGTGACGTGTTCAATACTTATTTCACCCGCTGTACACACACACACACACACACACACACACACACACACACACACAACACACACACATACACACACACACACACACACACACACACAGGAGGAGAAGGGAGGGAGAGGAGAGGAGAGGAGAGGAGAGGAGAGGAGAGGAGAGGAGAGGAGAGGAGAGGAGAGGAGAGGAGAGGAGAGGAGAGGAGAGGAGAGGAGAGGAGAGGAGAGGAGAGGAGAGGAGAGGAGAGGAGAGGAGAGGAGAGGAGAGGAGAGGAGAAGAGAGGTATACAGGTGATCCATCATCGTTCAGTCAGTCAGCTGGGGTGTCAGTGGATCGAAGATCTGCCCAGCTGGGCATTATTACTGACCACATGTTGGTAGCAGGCAGGTCTGGTTGTTCATTTCACCTCTATTGATGTGAGTTTTTATTGAACTAATAACAATTTGTTGTTGACCTCGATTCTTTGAAAATAGTCCAGTGGATCAAAAATAGTCCAGTAAATACGGAATAGGGTGTCATTTGGACATAGACATCGTGTTAACTTGTCTCCTGTATCCTCTGAATCAAGTCTCCCCACCACTTATCATACTTAAAAAGGGGTCTTAAATTAATCTTCCCACCCGAAATTCCATCTGGCTGGTGGCTATGTTCCGTCTGGTTTGTCAAGGTTCCGTCTGGTTTGTCTAGGTTCCGTCTGGCTCCTGTAGGTTACATCTGGTGTGACTAATGATTCCGTTGACCGCCAGACGACAGCAGGCCAGAGGTCTGGATCAGGTTCCCTTCCTGTTTACATCAGGCCCTCACAGCCTTTACAGGAAGAGTCCCTGCACACACACACACACACACACACACACACACACACACACACACACAAACTACACACACACACACACCATATGCACTCACACACACACACACACGGTCCAGGAAATGTTTTACGGTAAGCAGTACTTTCTATGGACACAGAGCAGCTAACAACATTTCTGTGATTATCTTTAGAGTGACTCTGGACCCCAGTCCTCGTAATCACTTTACTAACTCAACAGACCCCAAGACTAAACACACAGACAGAACAGTGGATGAAAATAAAGAAAAAGAGAAGGGGAAAAGGAGGAAGAGAGAGAGAGGGAGAGAGAGAGAGAGAGAGAGAGAGAGAGAGAGAGAGAGAGAGAGAGAGAGAGAGAGAGAGAGATGGAGATGGAGATGGAGGATAGAGAGACAGAGATGGAGGAAAGAGAGATAGAGCCTACGCCTTAACTATGGTGAATCACTAAAACAATACAGAAATACACTACGGAAAAAGAAGGAACAGCACGTCAGAAATCAGCTCAATGTAATTGAAGAATCCATAGAATCTAACCACTTCTGGGCATATTGGAAAACACTAAACAAACAACAACACGAAGAGCTATCTATCCAAAATGGAGATTGATGGGTAAAACTCTTCTCCAAACCTTTTGGCCCTATAACAAAAAACAAATACCAAATAAATATACATGATCAAATGCAAATCTTAGAATCAACTATTAAAGACTACCAGACCCCACTGGATCCTCCAATTACATTGAATGAACTACAGGAGAAAATACAAACCCTCCAACCCAAAAAGACCTGTGGTGTTGATGGTATCCTCAATGAAATAGACATCATCCTTGGCTCTGGCATCTTCCCCAATCTTTGGAACCAAGAACTGATCACCCCAATCCACAAAAGTGGAGAAGATTTTACCCCAATAACTACCGTGGGATATGCATCAAAATCCTCTGCATTATCATTAACAGCAGACTAGTTCATTTCCTCAGGAAAACAATGTACTGAGCAAATGTCAAATTGGCTTTTTACCAAATTACCGTACGACGGACCACGTATTCACCCTGTACACCCTAATTAACAAACAAACAAACCAAAACAAAGGCAAAGTCTTTGTTGATTTCAAAAAGCATTTGACTCAATTTGGCATGAGGGTCTGCTATACAAATTGATGGAAAGTGGTGTTGGGGGAAAAACATCTTACATTATTTAATCCATGTACACAAACAACAAGTGTACGAAAAACACCAAATAATGCATGCAGAACAGAATTAGGCCGATAACCTCTAATTATCAAAAATTCTACAACCACCTAAAAGGAAGCGATTCCAGAACCTTCCATAACAAAGCCATCACCTACAGAGAGATGAACCTGGAGAAGAGTCCCCTAAGCAAGCTGGTCCTGGGGCTTTGTTCACAAACACAAACAGACCCCACAGAGCCCCAGGACAGCAACACATTTAGACCAAACCAAATCATGAGAAAACAAAAAATGAAGAACACATTGGAAAGAATTAACAAAAAAACTGAGCAAACTAGAATGCTATTTGGCCCGTAACAGAGAGTACACAGTTGCAGAATACCTGACCACTGTGACTGACCCAAACGTAAGAAAAGCTTTGACTATGTACAGACTCAGTGAGCATAGCCTTGCTATGTGCACACTGCCCACTTCCTAACCTCCTGCCAAATGTATGACAATATTAGAGACACATATTTCCCTCAGATTACACAGATCCACAAAGAATTAGAAAACAAACCCAATCTTGATAAACTCCCATATCTACTGGGTGAAATACCACAGTGTGCCATCACAGCAGCAAAATGTATTTATTTTTTGGGAACTTTTGACAGAGATAGAGAGAGAGAGACAGAGATAGACAGGTAGAGAGAGAGAGAGAGAGAGAGAGAGAGAGAGAGAGAGAGAGAGAGAGAGAGACATAGAGATGAAGGAGAGAGAGACAGAGAGAGGGAGAGAGAGAGAGAGAGAGGAAGAGAGAGAGAGACATGGAGATGGAGGAGACAGACAGAGAGAGAGAGAGATGGAGGAGGAGACAGACAGAGAGAGAGAGGGAGAGAGAGAGACATAGAGATGGAGGAGAGAGAGACAGAGTGAGAGAGACATGGAGATGGAGGAGAGAGAGAGAGTGAGGAAGAGAGAGAGAGAGAGAGAGAGAGAGAGAGAGAGAGAGAGAGATGGAGGAGAGAGAGAGCGAGAGAGAGAGAGACAGAGAGATGGAGGAGAGAGAGACAGAGAGATGGAGGAGAGAGAGAGAGAGAGAGAGAGAGAGAGAGAGAGAGAGAGACAGAGAGATGGAGGAGAGAGAGAGAGAGAGGGAGAGAGAGAGACAGAGATGGAGGAGAGAGAGAGGGAGAGAGAGGGAGAGACAGAGAGATGGAGGAGAGAGAGAGAGAGAGAGAGAGAGAGAGAGAGAGAGAGAGAGAGAGAGAGAGAGAGAGAGAGAGAGAGAGAGAGAGAGAGAGAGAGAGAGAGAGGGAGAGAGAGAGAGGGACAGACAGAGAGATGGAGGAGAGAGAGAGAGAGAGAGAGAGGGAGAGGGAGGGAGGGAGAGACAGAGAGATGGAGGAGAGAGGGAGAGAGAGAGACAGAGATGGAGGAGAGAGAGAGAGAGAGGGAGAGAGAGAGACAGAGATGGAGGAGAGAGAGAGAGGTAGAGACATAGAACAAAGTCTCCTTTTTTATAACACACAGTGGGGGTTCTGTATGTGCCCTGATACTCTTCCCTCATTTCCCCTCCCCCTCCTCTCCTCCCTCCATCCATCCATCTAGTAATCTCTGGGTGGCATGGGGTGTCGAGGAATAGAAGGGAACAAGAGGAGAGGAGAGGAGAGAGAGCATACATACTAAAGATCCACTTACCTTCCTTGGGACCCCATGTCTCTCAATCACCTAGAGCGGACAGATGAGATAGGGTTCCTCTCTCTACCCCCCCCCACCCTTTTGCCCCCCTCCCATACATATCTGATTCTCTCTCCCTCTCTCTCTTGTATACATCTAGTAATGGGAGGGTAACACAGAAGCAGAACTCCCATTATTGAGGGAATTTAGCACCTTTGACAGCGCTTCACACTCTTTATTGTCTTGCTGACCCTCCTGGCATGTCCTGCGAGCGTGTGTGTGTATGTGTGTGTGTGTGTGTGTGTGTGTGTGTGTGTGTGTGTGTGTGTGTGTGTGTTCAGGGGGCTGATTGAAAGGCTGTGTGTGGGAGTGAGAGCAGACACATGCTCCGTGCCTGTTCACAGCGAAACCCATACTTGACACATAGATTGTGGGTTGTGTGTGTGTGTGTGTGAGAGAGAGAGAGAGAGAGAGAGAGACATAGAGATGGAGTAAAAAAATAAAATAATTATAAAACCTTCATTGTATACTGAAGAATTAACACAAATATTGGCACACTGTGCCTTTTCAGAAATCACACAACAAATGCGTCATTCTTAAATAAACATATAAAAAACAAATAAATTACATACAAATAAAAAAGCATTTACATTCAACTTATTTCATCAACATAAAATGTTCCCCTCCTCCACACTACATACCGCTCCTTCATAAGTCCACTTCTCCTCAAAATCCAATTTTATTCTCGCTTTTACTAATCCTTTAAAAACACATCTTACATCCTTACCATATCCCGTGTCTATCTTATTTTTCTTACTCAGAAAATCTTAGCTTGTCCCAAAATAAAATGTAACAGTTCACATTTCTTTTCTGTTGCTTACTGTATTGAAACCCCCAAAATAAAATCAGTGTTATTGAAAATCTCCCCTAAAGCTGTAAACAAAGACTCTAGTATTTCAAAAAGAGTTTTTATTCTCTCACACTCCATAAAACAGTGAAACATTGATTCTCTTATATTACAAAAAGGACATCCATCTCCAACATCTGAATTAACGACAGATACAAAAGCATTAACTGCAATGGATGCCATGCAAAATCCTCCATTGTATTTCACCATTGCCCTTTTGTAACAGTGGCTTGTACAGTGCTTTCCATGCTGGCTTTACCTTGTCACCAATGCCCAGTTTTACCCTCCAAGGAGTGTCTTTTCTATTTTTCAATGTGTCTTTATTTAAAATCTTGACACACCCCCTATATAACTCCTTCCCATTCACCTCATCCAAACTCACCTCTTCCAACCCTCTCAAATACAGTAATAACGCCTTGCTTTCTGACTCTGGGATGTTGGGTGTAATCCTTAGTTTTCATCTTGTACCTTCTTCTTGTGACAATTAAGCATAATCCACTCTTCTGCTGACAGAGCCTTCCTGTAGCTTCCCAGCAGTTGTCCGACAATCCTTTCCGACTTCACCCCCAAATGTTCAGCCATCCATCCTCCATCCATTAAGGTGGGCCCAGCCATGGCCATTAACTGTTTTAGGGTGATGATTTTGCCCTTCACCAGAATCTTGGCATAATGTGGAACAGGTGCAGTTGTACAATCCAGTCATGTCCCATACACCAGAGGTTCCTCCAGCAGCCAATGCACTGACTCCGCTGGAGTGCGTCTGGACACCTTCATTATGCTCCAAACCTTAAGTAGGTCTCTGTAAAACAGAGGTACTCCCTCCCTAGAAATCTGTCTACTATCAACCAAAAATTAAGCCTTCATTAAACCTAATCCCCCAACCTGCTGTAATACGAGACCTGCCACCCCTCTCCAAACCACATTTTCTGGTCCATAAAGCAACCTTTGAATAAACTGAACCGGAAAGCACCAGCCCTACTAGCAAGATGTTCAAGACCTTGTCCCCCCTCCTCTTTTGACAAATACAAAACACTTTGTGGAACCCAATGATACTTATCCCAACAGAAATCTACAATAATCATCTGTATCTTAGCCAGAAGGCCAGACGGTGGCTCTAAACATGACAACCGATGCCACAGAGGCAACCACATTGTTAACAACAATAGTGCGCCCCCTGTATGACAAGCGAGATAACAACCAACGCCATCTCCTCCTCCTCCCTTCCACCATTTCAACCACCCCATTCCAATGTTTTCCCATAGTCCCCTCATCCCCTAGGTACACTCCAAGATCATTAAAACCTCCCTTACACCATTCCAGCCCCGCTGGCAAAGCCATGATCCATTTTCCAATCACCATTCCAGCCCCCCTCCAGTCCATTCTCCAATCTGTAAAGAACTTTTTTCTCAATTTACCTTTGCAGAGGATATTCCCTTAAACCGATCAACTATGAGACTCAGACTATCCACCTCCGCTTGATTTTTCACCAAAATAACTACATATCTCTCTCTCTCTCTAACTACAGGAGCAATATCCTCTGAAAGGTTCACCCTTTCAATACGACTTCTAATCCTATTTAGTAGTGGCTCTATAGCAATGGCATACAACATTCCAGACAACACCCCTGCCTAATTCCTCTACACACTTTAAAAGGAGCACTCAAGCCACCGTTAACTTTCAATACACTTTCAATGTAACCATATATCACCCTCATCATGGCAATAAAACCAAAAGCCTCAAAAGTGCGCCATAAGTATTGATGTTCAACTTGATCAAATGCCTTTTCCTGATCAATTGAAATTAGACAAGCATCCAACCCAATAGCCAACCCCTTAGAGACGTGCAAAAATTCCAGAATCAGGGAAATGTTATCCCCTATCTGCCTGCCGGGAATACAGTAGGACTGGTCCATGTGTATGATTTGCCCCATCACCTCCCTCAGCCTGTTGGACAAAGCCTTGCACAGGATCTTATAATCAGTGCACAGTAAGGCCACCGGCATCCAGTTCTTCACCTCCCTAGGGTGAAGGGAGCTGCCTTTTTGGCAGTAGGGTGAGGACAGCCCTCCTGCAGCTTATCGGTAGTAACCCTCCGGTCAAACTATCGTTAAACTATCGTTCCTTGTATCCCACCACTGTTGAAGCGATACAAAACTGGCCTTTTGAGACCTCCACAGTGTTAATATACACCACCTCAGTTATTAAACAATGATCAGAAAATCCCACTGGGGTTATCACACTTGATTTACAGACCTGAGATTGATGCTCAAAACAAAATAATATATAATACAATAAATAAAACCAGTTAAAATCCCCAGCTAGAAATAATAATAATCCTCCAGTATTAAAAAACATACCCTCTCAACTGCTACTACTGGGGCATATACATTCATCAGACACATAGTGATGTTTTCATATCTCGCTCTAACTTATAATAACCTCCCCTTAACTACCTTAATTCCCCAGCACCCCCCTCAGCGACCTCAATCGCGGTCTCACCTACAGTCCCCCCTCCCTCTTTCCCTGCTCTACCACAACTGCCCCCGTATCCACATTGCTCTCCTTTCCTATTTTCCCACCACATCTGCCCACCTTCTCCCTTCTCCTGTTCATCCCTTCTCGGCGGTGCAGCTAGCGCTAGTGCTGCTACCGGGCTCTGTGCGCTCGTTTTCTGGACAATTACGTACCAAATGCCCCTCTTTTCCACACCCAAAGCATTGCATTGATTCAGTAGAAGTGTAGAACATAATCAAAACCATCAATCTTGAAACTGAACGCTCAATTAAATTCGTCAGTATCCTTCTTTAAAATCATGTGCACTTGTCTCCTATGAGATCCGACATGTTTCAGCAAAGGAGATTTGCATCCAAAAATAACCTTCTTTATTGTAGATACAAGTTGACCATGACGAGATAAAACTCTCTCCAACACTTGGGGGCACGTTAGAAAGTATAACTTTCTTTGCCGGATTCATAAGAGGAAAAACCGGCGTCTGAGTCTCACGCAACACAACACCACTCTCACACCTTTTCAATAGCATCTAAGAATATTACTACAGCGCAATTCATCCGTGAGGCTGATTTTATGCTAAACTACATCCTTCCACCTAACACCCTGCCGCAGCATGAATCTTCACCCCATGCCGCCGACTTTTTCAAACTCTAAACCTCAACGAGTGGCCATTACAACCAGCCCCTCCCACTGGTTGCGCCCTCGAGAGTACCAACCTCAACGATCCCACCACCCCTATACGTGGTATATATACTGATTGTTTTAAGGTAATATTGTCTCACTATTACTAAGCACGTATAGGGGTGATGGGATCGTTGAGGTTGGTTTTATATATACACACACAACGAAACCCAATAGAGTGAAAATAATTCCAGTCGCTCCCACAATCGCTCCTGCTTCCCGACTCACTCCCAGCATACACTCCGACGAGAGAGTGAGCGAGAGAACGAGAGATATACACACACACTCAGGAGAAATTTTCAGGTTGTCGCGCCTCCGGCACATTCATTTAAAATGTGTTTTACAAGACTCATAATGTCTACATCACATACACATACATACACTGTTTGTGTGTATGGTTTTATGAGTTGATAGGATAATCACATGGCAGATATTAGGGCACTATAGATGACAGACTATTAAAGGTACAGGCATACTGTCATAGGCAGGCTGTGTAGTGTCATAGGCAGGCTGTGTAGTGTCATAGGCTGGCTGTGTAGTGTCTTAGGCAGGCTGTGTAGTGTTATAGACAGGCTGTGTGGTGTCATAGGCAGGCTGTGTAGTGTCATAGGCAGGCTGTGTAGTGTCATAGGCAAGCTGTGTATTGTCATAGGCAGGCTGTGTAGTGTCATAGGCAGGCTCTGTAATGTCATAGGCAGGCTGTGTAGTGTCATAGGCAGGCTGTGAGGTGTCATAGGCAGGCTGTGTAGTGTCATAGGCTGGCTGTGTAGTGTCAGTGTGTCAGCTAGTGATATAGTGTGTTAAATTGATGGGTGATCCTTTGAGAGGTTAGGTTGAGGGGAGATGTAGACAGGATTGCTTGTTGATGGTTGAATGATCTCTCTATCTGTCTCTCCTTTTCGCATACTGCCTAGATAATAACCAGTGGCTGAGACCTGCACATTTCTCACTTTCTCATCCCTCAATCCTGCATTCATAGCACAATGTGTAATAAAATGGAGTAAAGCTCTGTGAAAAGTTCCGTATTCCCCTCCTCCTCCTCGCTTCCTCTTTTTGTCTCTTCCTCCACAGGAAGTCATTCTAAAGAGAGCGGCAGACTTGGTAGAAGCGCTGTACGGGATGCCACACAACAACCAGGTGAGACACACACACACACACAAAATGTTCAAAACACAGATCCCCATCCCTCACGCTGGGAGGAGTGGAGGTGGGGAGGAGTGGAGGAGTAGAGGAGTGGAGGTGGGGAGGTGGGGAGGAGTGGAGGAGTGGAGGAGTGGTGGTGGAGAGGAGTAGAGGAGTGGAGGTGGGGAGGAGTGGAGGTGGGGAGGAGTGGAGGAGTGGAGGAATGGAGGAGTGGTGGGGAGGAGTGGAGGAGTGGAGGTGTGGAGGAGTGGAAGAGTGGAGGTGGGGAGGTGGGGAGGAGTGGAGGAGTGGAGGAGTGGAGGAATGGAGGAGTGGTGGGGAGGAGTGGAGGAGTGGAGGTGTGGAGGAGTGGAAGAGTGGAGGTGGGGAGGTGGGGAGGAGTGGAGGTGGGGAGGAGTGGAGGTGGGGAGGAGTGGAGGTGGGGAGGTGGGGAGGAGTGGAGGAGTGGAGGAGTGGAGGTGGGGAGGAGTGGAGGAGTGGAGGAGTGGAGGTGGGGAGGAGTGGAGGTGGGGAGGAGTGGAGGAGTGGAGGTGGGGAGGAGTGGAGGAGGACAGAAAACATTTGATGAATCTATTAACCACGTTTTGCCTCTCCCTCCTCTCAGTACCTTTTATAATGTATTTTTATTTAACCTTTATTTAACTACAGTCCCTGGTTCGAATCCAGGCTGTATCACATTCAGCCATGATTGGGAGTCCCATAGGGCAGGGACGGGGGCTAGGATTAAAATAAAAAATATAGGACAAAACACACATCATGGCAAGCGAGACACCACAACACGACATAAAGAGAGACACCACAACACGACATAAAGAGAGACACCACAACATTACATAAAGAGAGACACCACAACACAACATAAAGAGAGACACCACAACACAACATAAAGAGAGACACCACAACATTACATAAAGAGAGACACCACAACACTACATAAAGAGAGACACCACAACACTACATAAAGAGATACACCACAACACTACATAAAGAGATACACCACAACACAACATAAAGAGAGACACCACAACACAACATAAAGAGAGACATCACAACACAACATAAAGAGAGACACCACAACACAACATAAAAAGAGACACCACAACATTACATAAAGAGAGACACCACAACACTACATAAAGAGAGACACCACAACACTACATAGAGAGAGACACAACACGACATAAAGAGAGACACCACAACACGACATAAAGAGAGACACCACAACACGACATAAAGAGAGACACCACAACACAACATAAAGAGAGACTCCAGACTACATAAAGAGAGATAACACAACACTACATAAAGAGAGACAACACAACACTACATAAAGAGACATACCACACCACAACATAAAGAGAGACACCACAACACGACATAAAGAGAGATAACACAACACAACATAAAGAGAGACACCACAACACAACATAAAGAGAGACACCACAACACGACATAAAGAGACACCACAACACAACATAAAGAGACATACCACACCACTACATAAAGAGAGACACCACACTACATAAAGAGAGACACCACAACACTATATAAAGAGAGACCTAAGACAACCACATAGCATGGCAGCCACACATGACAACACAGCATGGTAGCAACATAACATGGCAGCAGCACAACATGGTAGCAGCACAACATGGCAGCAGCACAAAACAGGGTACAAACATTATTGGACACAGACAACAGCACAAAGGGCAAGAAGGTAGAGACAACAATACATCACGCAAAACAGCCACAACTTTCAGTAAGAGTGTCCATGATGAGTCTTTGAATGAAGAGATGGAGATAAAACTGTCCAGTTTGAGTGTTTTTTGCATCTCGTTCCAGTCGCTAGCTGCAATGAACTGAAAAGAGGAGTGACCCAGGGATGTGTGTGCTTTGGGGACCTTTAACAGAATGTGACTGGCAGAACGGGTGTTGTATGTGGAGGATGAGGGTTGCAGTAGGTATCTCAGATAGGGGGGAGTGAGGCCTAAGAGGGTTTTATAAATAAGCATCTAGTGGGTCTTGTTCAGGTAACAGAGATGGCCAGTTTACAGAGGAGTATAGAGTGCAGTGATGTGTCCTATAAGGAGCATTAGTGGCAAATCTGATGGCCGAATGGTAAAGAACATCTAGCCGCCGAAGAACAGCCTTACCTGCCGATCTATAAATTACGACTCAGTGATCCAGCATGGGTAGGATGGTCATCTTGCCTAGGATCGAGCCTTGGGCTACTCCCTTGGTGACAGGCAGTGGCTGAGACAGCAGATGTTCTGACTTTACACATTGCACTCTTTGAGAGAGGTAGTTAGCAAAAAATAACCTTCAGCCTCTATTGCATTTCATTCTATTATCTTCTATTCCATTATATGACCGGGCCGTTCTAACATGTCTCTCTCACTATATCAGGAGATGATTCTGAAGCGGGCAGCAGACATGGCAGAGGCGTTGTATACAACGGTGCCACGAGGCCACAACCAGCTGCCCGGGCTGGGCAGCGGCTCCGTCCACGCCGGCATGATGGCCGTCAACTCCTTCCCCGGGTCAGAGGTCACACAGATAGCCAACCAGGGTGAGCCAAAACACAAAAACCAGGAAGTTACATGTGTTTGTGTAATGTATGAAAACGACTTATATCTGTTTTATATTTTCCTCTCAAAATGATCTTTGTCTCAGTCTCTGTCTATTTATTTGTCTTTATTTCTCTCTCTCTTTCTTAATTTCTCTCTCTCTGTCTCTCCTCTCTCTTTCCCTCCAACCTCACCTCCTCTCTGTATCACTCTCTCCCCCCTCCACCTCTAGGTTACAGTAGGAGTAGCAGCAGTGTATCTCCTCATGGTTATGTCCCTAGCACCACTCCACAGCAGACCAGCTACAGCTCTGTTTCCACTAGCATGAACGGCTACACTAACTCTGGCATGACCACGCTAGGAACCTCACCCAACTTCCTCAACGGGTCAGCCGCCAACTCACCCTACGCTAGTGAGTACCACACTACACTGTCCACACTACACGATAAACCCTCCACACTATACCCTACACCAGTGAGTAACACACTAAACCCTCCACTCTGCGTCCTACATCCCATGCTCAACGATAAATGCCTATACTTCACGAAAGCAATAGCAAGGGATTTAAGAAAGATAGATTTCCAAAAGACAGAGAGAGGTATAGAAGAGAGAAAAGTAAAGGGAAACAGAAGGGGGGTGGTGAAAGACCATCGGTTTCTTTAAGAGCACCCTTTGTCTGTGTGTTAGAACAGACTGTCTATAATGGCTGTTCTCAATCTCTCTCCTCCTCCTCCGGCTGTCTACAATGGCTGTTCTCATTCTCTTTCCTCCTCCCCCGGCTGTCTACAATGGCTGTCCTCATTCTCTCTCCTCCTCCTCCGGCTGTCTACAATGGCTGTCCTCATTCTCTCTCCTCCTCCTCCAGCTGTCTACAATGGCTGTTCTCATTCTCTTTCCTCCTCCCCCGGCTGTCTACAATGGCTGTTCTCATTCTCTTTCCTCCTCCCCCCAACATTAAAGATGCTTAATTAAATCAATAAACTAATTGCAGGAGAAGCAATTCAATTCCAGCTCTTTGATTATCTTGGATGTTAACACGTATTTTAACATGCTCAAACAGCCCAGAGATGACAGCAGACACTTTCAATCAAACACACACACACACAGAGAGACACACGCATGCACCCGCACACACACACTACGCAGACACTTTTGATCAATGCTTTCCTGCTGGCCGGCTTAGTACTTCCAATTGTCATTAATTGATTTGTTAGATCCCCTTAAGTGGATTGTGGCTGTGTCCCAAATGGCAATCTATTCGGTACATACTGCACTACTTTTGATCAGAGCCCTATGTGCCCTGGTCAAAACTAGTGCGCTATATAGGCTGCCATGTGTATTATGTGGGGTGCCATTTGGGACGGAGCTTATGACTTTACGTGGTGGTGGTGAGGGTTTGTCAGGACGGGCAGAGCTATAAAATGTAACTGAGCATATTTTGTGTTTTGGGAACCTATCTCCTGTAATGTATCCACACTGTTCCCACAACCTAATTAAATGTTCTGGGAACCTTTAAAGAACAGATTAAATGTGTTCTAGGAAGGTTCTTGCAACTTTTTTTTGCACCCTAAAAGAAACAGAATCAACCCCATAACTGAACAGTTTTTTGTGTTTTGGGAACGTATCTTTTGTGATGTCACCTCAATGGTCCCACCAGACTCTTCCCACAACCTAATGAAACATTCTGGGAACCTTTAAAGAACAGACAAAATGTTTTCTGGAAACATCAGGTGAATGATTTATACAAACATTGTATAATCACCACCATGACTGGACACTTGTGTTATGAGAATATTTACCACAACCTAGCTAATGTTCTGGGAACTTTCACAGAACCAATTTTGATTTGCTGGGAAAACATTACTTGTACATTGTGTTATTACATTACCTGGAAACTTTTGGAGAATGTTCTGTGGTGGTTGTTACAGATGTTGTGTACAACATGTTAGTGAATGCTTGAACAGTCTGTAAGATCTATAACATCTGAACTGAGTCCTGTTGTCTGTAAGATCTATACCAGCTGAACTGAGTCCTGTTGTCTGTAAGATCATAACATCTGAACTGAGCCCTGTTGTCTGTAAGATCTATACCAGCTGAACTGAGTCCTGTTGTCTGTAAGATCATAACATCTGAACTGAGCCCTGTTGTCTGTAAGATCTATACCAGCTGAACTGAGTCCTGTTGTCTGTAAGATCATAACTTTTAAACTGAGTCCTGTTGTCTGTAAGATCATAACATCTGAACTGAGTCCTGTTGTCTGTAAGATCATAACATCTGAACTGAGTCCTGTTGTCTGTAAGATCATAACATCTGAACTGAGTCCTGTTGTCCCTCCTGTTGTCGTCCATTGACCAGTCCCCTTTTGTTCCTCTCGCCTCCCCCTCCTCTTTTCCCGTCCCTCTCTCTAACCCTGTCTCTATCCTCCCCTTTCCTCCTCTCCTCCCCCTCAAACCTCTCCCGCTCTCTCTCATCTCCCTCCCCCTCAATCCTCTCCCACTCTCTCTCCCCTTTCCCCTCTCCGTCCTCTCCCTCTTCCTCCTCTCTATCTCTCTCTCTCTACCTCCTCCCTCCCCCTCTCCCTCCTCTCCATCCTCTCCCTCCTCCCCCTCCCTTTCTCTCTCTCTCTGTCTCTCTCTCTCTCTCTTCCAGTTGTTCCCTCCAGTCCCACCATGGCCTCTTCCACCAATCTTCCCTCCAACTGCAGTTCTTCTGGCATCTTCTCCTTCTCTCCGGCCAACATGGTGTCTGCTGCGGTCAAACAGAAGAGCGCCTTCGCACCCGTTGTACGGCCGCAGACCTCCCCTCCACTCACCTGCACCAGCGCTATTGCTAACGGACTGCAAGGTGAGCAAGCATGTTGGCTAGTAAGCATGTTAGTGAGGCAGTAATTAGTCTATGGGCAGTTGGGCAATTAGTCTATGGCCTGTTGGTGTTGGTTTTTATTGTTTATTTCACTTTTTGTTTATGATCTATTTCACTTGCTTTGGCAATGTAAACATACTGTATGTTTCCCATGCCAATAAAGCCCTTTGAGTTTAATTGAATTGAATTGAGTTAGCTAGAGTCAAGCCAACTCTGTACTTCTCTCGATACACAATCCCCTTTTATAATAATGTTGTGGTTCTCTTTACCCTCCTCTCCCACTTTCCCCACGTCTTCTTCTTTCTCCTTCCCTGTCCCCCATACCTCTTTCTATCTCCCTACTTCCTCCCTTCCAGTAGATCAGTCTTTTGTGGACTCTAGCAAGTACTCCTCCTCCAGCTCTCTTCAGGGTCTGGCCTTCTCCTGAAGTATGTTAGCTCTCGCTCGCTCTCTCTCCCTCTCCCACTCCCTCTCCCTCTCTCACTTTCTCTCTCTCCCCCCTCTCTCTCTCTCTCACACTCTCTCTCTCTCTCTCTCCATTTAATTACCCATCCATCCTTCTCTTCGCCTTCCTCTTTTCTGTTGATTATATTGCTTCACTCCATCCTCCACCACTCCATCCTCCACCACTCCATCCTCCACCACTCCATCCCCCATCACTCCATCTCCACAGGGTTGTCTTCTCTTTTCTTTCTCCACAGGACTTCCCTTTCTGTTTATTTGTCTTCCTCTAGTCCAGTTCTTTCTCATATGATGACAGGGACCCAGTGGTGTGTTGCGGCTAATCTAGCTGAAAATAGCTTTAGAGTTTTGCCCTTCAGAGAGGCCCGTTGTGTTGACATTGTGGGTCATAAGAAAACCCCTAAATCCATTAGGTTGGTCACATCAGGGAAACAGTGAAACATGTGGGAACCACTGCTTTATTCTACCATAAGCTCTATCTACTGCTTTAATCTACCATAAGGTCTATCTACTGCTTTAGTCTACCATAAGGTCTATCTACTGCTTTAGTCTGCCATAAGGTCTATCTACTGCTTTAGTCTGCCATAAGGTCTATCTACTGCTTTAGTCTGCCATAAGGTCTATCTACTGCTTTAGTCTACCATAAGGTCTATCTACTGCTTTAGTCTGCCATAAGGTCTATCTACTGCTTTAGTCTGCCATAAGGTCTATCTACTGCTTTAGTCTGCCATAAGGTCTATCTACTGCTTTAGTCTACCATAAGGTCTATCTACTGCTTTAGTCTACCATAAGGTCTATCTACTGCTTTAGTCTACCATAAGGTCTATCTACTGCTTTAGTCTACCACAAGGTCCATACAGGTTGATAGAGGTGCTGAACTGCAGACAGTGAGATGATGGATATAACTGCTGCTCTTCCTCTGTTCCTCTCTCCCTCTCTTCCTCTCTTCCTCGCTCCTCCCTTCCTCTCTTCCTCTCTACATGTTGATGACAGCTGGCCACAGTGACCTGGCCATCGGTCTGCTGCTCAGACACACAACACACACACACAGCTGCTTCATTAATTCCACAGAGCTGGAGACACTTAGGACATAAGCAGAGAATGAGTGGATTGAAGTGGGACAGGAATCAATACAGGGTCAAAATGTTGTATGAAATATTCCCTCTGTGGTGGTCTCAACGTA
Organism: Thymallus thymallus; assembly: GCA_023634145.1. NCBI lineage: Eukaryota > Metazoa > Chordata > Actinopteri > Salmoniformes > Salmonidae > Thymallus > Thymallus thymallus. The sequence continues at coordinate 26,584,157 of CM042384.1, forward strand.
GAGGGGGAGGGCAGGGGAGAGTGAGGATGTGGCCTCTGTGTCATGGGGGGAGGGGAGGGGGAAGGAGAACAGCGGTGAGGCGGGGGCTAGTGGGTGTGAGCATGGGGAGGGAGATAAAAAGGTAGGGTGTGAGAGGGAGCATTAAGGAAGTTAAGGGGAGAGGTTGATTAGAAGAGAACTGTTTTGTCTAGAAAACCAACTAACTATTTTCTTCACTGTCTTTAATACCAGTCACTTCAATACCACAGTCATGACTCCAATCTACATATATTCACACATCAAAAACAACTTCCATTAACCATGAGCCCGTTCATTTTCACTATTTCCTGTCTCCACTAGTGTTGAGATGAATCTGTGTTTATCCAATAATATCTCATCTTTTTCAACACTGTGTTGTGCAACTATGAGAGAGTTGCACAATAAGGCAACACAATCACCGGTCTGAGCAGATTTACAGCTAATTTCCTGTAATAATATTTATTCTGCCATGGCCTATAGCGATCCTATAGAATTACTAGAGGGACTATGTCATAAACCCTTAAAGTTCCAGGATGGGGTGAAAATAGCAGCCATATTGGTGAGGGAGAAATCCAAACCAGTCTAATTGGAAATAATAGCAGTAGAGGCATAATCCTGATATTAATTATGCAAGAAAATAAAAATGAGTTTAAAAATGATTGTGTAATATAATGATTGACAACCTAAAATATTGTCATATAATCATAAATACAGCTTTCACAGGTTTTATACATATTTCCTTATAAATAGCATATAAATTGTTTACATGAAATGAAACAGAGCCTGTGCAGGGGTGTGTGGTACGCCAGTGAACACAACCAAAGGGTTACAGTTAACAGGCCTGAAATGACACCATATTCCCTACATAGTGCACTACTTTGCTATGGTCAAAAGTAGTGCACTACATAGGGAATTGGGTACCATGGGAAGCAGCCTTGGAAGACCTGGTTAGACCACAGAATAGCATGAAGAGATTCTGAAAACAAAATGAGAGTGGAATGAATGCTGTTTCAACTGCAGCGTGTGTGAGCCAAGTTGCCGGAGACACAGAGGGATGTTTTGGTTTTGAGTGGATGAGAAAGAGAAAGAGAGAGATCTTTGTACACCAGATGCTGGAACACATTTGCGGTTATGTGACTGTTCTGGTGACAGATGAAACACAGACTGACCTCTGTTTCTCTCTCTCTTTTTTTGTTGTCATTCTTTCTTTATCTCTCTCTCTCTCTCTCTCTACCTCTACCTCTCTCTCTCTGTGTCTCAATCCCATTCCTCTCTTCCCTCAAACAGTGATTCCCGGGATGATTGTTCCATCCGTGTAGAAGATCTGTGAACGTTGAGGATTTGGGAATGTTGACAGGGAGAGAACATGTCTGACGTGTCTCTGTCTCACACTCCAACCCTCTGGACCTGAACAGAACACTGAACTCAAAATGGAAGCCTTGTTAAACTCAGGCCTTTCTAGAAGGAATCTCATTGGACGGAAGAATGAAGAAGAAGAAGAAGAAGAAGAAGAAGAAGAAGAAGAAGAAGAAGAAGAAGAAGAAGAAGAAGAAGAAGATAATATCTGTTGATGTGAACCTTCTCAGGCATAATAAAGTTATTTAAAATGAATTTAACTGAATTTTATTTAATTGAAATGAGGAAGGATAATGTTTGGGTTTGATCTATTGTATGCCTTCTTACAGACTGTAACACATGCAAACAACACTGAAAATGATTGGCTATAAGGGTTTGTGGGAGTGGATAGCACTAACATGACTGGATAGGAGGGTTGTAAAAAAGCTGTCTCGTATCAGTTTACATTTAGTAACTGTAAACAAACAATGTATAGCCTCAAAACACGGTTAAAATTATAGTTTCCATATCATGGATGGTCAGTCCTTGCATCCGTAACCCTGTCTATGAATTTGAGAGTAGTTACATATCTCCATCTCTCAGCGTTTCACTGAAACAGTGTTGGGGACAGTACTTTGTTATTGATTAAACTGCAGAATGCCCCTTTAAAGGATTAAAACAGACTGAGCTGAAAGATAACTTCTACAATTTTTACGAAGGTTTTTGCTGCTAACTTATTACAGAAATAGAATCAGAATCCCCTTTTAGTTTCAATCAGAAAACACATAAAAAAAATATCAGATTAAAAGTACTATTTCTATAATATATTAGTATGTATAAATATCAAAATGATGGGTTATGATTGGATTTATTTTACTTTCTTTTACCAAAGTTATACTTTTAAATATAATATAAACATGAATATGTCTAAAGGCAGCTCTCGACACGGATGGTAATTTCACTGCATTGTCAAGCTCTCATCATCTACTGTATACTTTGCAAAAATGAGAAGCACGGATTTGGAGACAAAACGGGGAGTTCTGTATAAAGTTATCATTTAAATAATGTATGTATCGTTTGTATTTGTACATTTCGCATTGTTTCTCGACCCTAATTCTATTTTGTTCTGTGTTAGTTTAAAAGTGTTAAAGAGTCACAGAGTTTTTTTTTTTTTTACCTAGTTTATTTTGTGCTGTATTGTCTAGCCATGCTTTCATTTGTTATTTCCCATCCAAAAATGTTGTCATTTATTTTATTATTTGTAGGTTAATAAAAGTTTAACTTTTCCTGATTTGAAAATGTCCAAAAGCAGCGTCTTATTCTGATAACAGTCAGTTTGGATTTCCACCAACTGTCCTTTTCTAATCTCAATATCAATCCATTTGTCACGTGTGCCGAATACAACAGGTGTAGACCTTACAGTGAAATGCTTACTTACAAGTCTCCTGAGGGGGAATAGGCTTTGTCATGCCCTCTTCACGACTGTATTGGTGTGTTTGGACCATGATAGTTTGTTGTTGATGTGGACACCAAGGAACTTGAAGCTCTCAACCTGCTCCACTATGTCTATGAGAATGGGGGCGTGCTCGGTCCTCCTTTTCCTGTAGTCCACAATCACTACTTCATTTACACACACTCAGACATTTTATTAACCGTAGTCAACCGTTTCCTCCTCTCCCACTCCTCCACCTAGTCTCCCTCTCCCTCGCGTCCCCTTTCTCCATATCTCTTCTACTCTCTTCTTCTCTCCCTGTCTTTTCCTCCAACAGCTGACTGATCAAGCTTCAAAGGGTCTCCCAAAACAATCTTTGTAGTGTTGTCTTTGGTATCTGTCGCAGGACAGAGAATAGGACTCTCTCTTCTTGAGAGTTTTGTTTAGTCTTTAGAAAACACCTGCTTAAGCAGAAGATTGCCTGTTGCTAGGCGTGTTGCTAGGCCTGTTGCTAGGCATTTGTTCAGATCTAGGAGGGGTTGGTGCAATGCTTTCACCATGCTGGTCAGATCTAGGAGGGGTTGGTGCGATGCTTTCACCATGCTGGTCAGATCTAGGAGGGGTTGGTGCGATGCTTTCACCATGCTGGTCAGATCTAGGAGGGGTTGGTGTGATGCTTTCACCATGCTGGTGAGATCTAGGAGGGGTTGGTGTGATGCTTTCACCATGCTGGTCAGATCTAGGATGGGTTGGTGCGATGCTTTCACCATGCTGGTGAGATCTAGGTGGGGTTGGTGCGATGCTTTGTACAGTGTTTCATCTTAATGATACAGTTTTGTATTGAGGAGACAAAAACATCCAAACGGAATAGCTGGTGTCTTTTTTCACTCTGGTGTGTCTGAGTACACTGGTTAGTTAGGGGAGGTGCATTAAATACAATCTACTGTATAGATTGTTATCATTTATTTATGAAAATGTATCTGTAAAATAACTTTTAGACTTTCAAAATAGGACTGTAAATTAAAGTTACCGCTTGTCTGTGACCTTCTCACTGTCCTATGTTGTGTTTTTGGGAAGAGTTCTCTGTGTATCCTCAACAACTTGATCTCACCAGCTCAGGATGATATTTGATGTTTATCCAACAGCTGGAAACATGGGTTTTTGAAACGTTGAAATATGATTATACCATGGTATCATTGTTCTCTGTGATTATGTCCTTTACGTACCATGTGTCAATTCAGCACCAAGAGGAACTAGGAGCCAGAGCCAGACATTATCTCACAGCTTCCTAAACGTATTAGTTAATAATGATTCTTGGGTTATTAATTCCATTTGGCGAAAGACTGCACACGCAAATGAGAAATAAGTGCACTCAGGCTATCCGGCAGGCAAAAGTGAGTTACTTTAAGGAGCAGTTCTCTCTCTGTGGGTCTAACCCCAAGAAGTTCTGGAAAACGGTGAAAGACCTGGAGAATAAACCCTCCTCCTCACAGCTGCCCATGTCCCTTAATGTTGATGATGTAGTTGTGACTGACAAAGAGCGCATGGCTGAGCTCTTTAATCACCACTTCATTAAGTCAGGATTCCTATTTGACTCAGCCATACCTCCTTGCCCGTCCAACATTTTCTCATCTCCCAGCCCTTCTAATGTGACTAGACCCGATGCTCCTCCCTCTTTTTCCCCTGCCCCGCTACAAAGATTCTCCTTGCAGGCGGTCTTTAAGGTTGCAGCCCCTATCATCGCCGAGCCTATCTCTGACATTTTTAACCTTGCTTGGAAGGCAGCCACGGTGCGTCCTTTATTTAAAGGGGGAGATCAAGCTGATCCTATCTGTTATAGGCCAATTTCTATTTTGCCCTGTTTATCAAAAGTGTTGGAAAAACTTATCTATAATATTGTCTCTGATATGTAATCTGATTTTCGCTCAGGTTTTGGATGTGTCACTGCAACCTTAAAGGTCCTAAATTATGTCGCCATTGACCTTGATTCTAAGCAGTGTTGTGCTGCTATTTTTGTTGACTTGGTGGAAGCTTTTGATATGGTAGACCATTCCATTCTTGTGGGCCGGCTAAGGAAGGGAGTACCCCAAGGCTGAATCCTAGGTCCCACGCTCTTCTCAGTTTACGTTAACAAGATTGCTCAGGCAGTAGGAAGCTCTCTTATCCATTTATATACAGATGATACAGTCTTATACTCAGCTGGCCCCTCCCCGGATTTTGTGATAAACGCTCTACAACAAAACTTTCTTAGTGTCCAACAAGCTTTCTCTGCCCTTAACCTTTTTCTGAACACCTCCAAAACAAAGGTCATGTGGTTTGGTAAGAAAAATTCCCCTCAACCCACCGGTGTGATTACTACCTCTGAGGGTTTAGAGCTTGCAGTAGTTACCTCATACATGTACTTGGGTGTAAGGCTAGACGGTACACTGTCCTTCTTTCAGTACATATCCAAGCTGCACGTTAAGGTTAAATCTAGACTTGTTTTCCTCTATCGTAATTGCTCCTCTTTCACCCCAGCTGCCAAACTAACCCTGATTCAGATGACATCCTACCCATGCTAGATTATGGAGACGTAATTTATAGATCGGCAGGCAAAGGTGTTCTCGAGTGGCTAGATGTTCTTTACCATTCAGCCATCAGATTTGCCACCAACGCTCCTTATAGGACACATCACTGCACTCTATAGTGCTCTGTAAACTGGCCATCTCTGTATACACATCGCAAGACCCACTGGTTGAAGCTTATTTATAAAACCCTCTTAGGCCTCACTCCCCCCTATCTGAGATACCTAATGCAACCCTCATCCTCCACATACAACACCCGTTCTGCCAGTCACATTCTGTTAAAGGTCCCCAAAACACACACATCCCTGGGTCACTCCTCTTTTCAGTTTGCTGCAGCTAGCGACTGGAACGAGATGCAAAAAACACTCAAACTGGACAGTTTTATCTCAATCTCTTCATTCAAAGACTCATCATGGACACTCTTACTGAAAGTTGTGGCTGCTTTGCGTGATGTATTGTTGTCTCTACCTTCTTGCCCTTGGTACTGTTGTCTGTGCCCATTCATGTTTGTACCATGTTTTGTGCTGCTACCATGTTGTGCTGCTGCCATATTGTGTTGCTACCATAATGTGTTGTCATGTGTTGCTAGCATGCTGTGTTGTTGTCTTAGGTCTGTCTCTATGTAGTGTTGTGTCTCTTTATGTAGTGTTGTGGTGTCTCTCTTTATGTAGTGTTGTGGTGTCTCTCTTTATGTAGTGTTGTGGTGTCTGTCTCTATGTAGTGCTGTGGTGTCTCTCTTGTCGTGATGTGTGTTTTGTCCTATTTATATTTTTCATCCCAGCCCCCGTCCCAGCAGGATGCCTTTTGCCTTTTGGTAGGTCGTCATTGTAAATAAGAATTTGTTCTTAACTAACTTGCCTGGTTAAATAAATAAAACATTAAAATGCCATACTGCACACACCCACCACAATTAATTGAGTCATCATAAGCATTTAAAATGATCAGCAAAAAAAGTATAACGTTTTTTATAATTTGCATATCTAATTCAGGAAGCTGTGATTTAATTTAAAAATGGTGTATCGGAGGACTCTGCAGACCTCACAGTGTTCTCCACGGTTACTCCATGGTTCCAAAATGCGAAAAGGGAAATCGACCAGGAAGCACTAATGAAATGCAAGCTGGAATCATTAGACGGTGTATGTGTATGTTTATATATGTACGTGTGTGTGTATTAGTAATGGGAACTAAGTGTATACTGTGGTCTCAACACTATAAGGGTTGTTTGATGTAATCACAGAATTGATTGTCAGCTGACACAGTAAAGGACGTATACACACTGAGGTGATTGCAGTGAAGGATGTAGACACACTGAGGTGATATCAGTGAAGGATGTAGACACACTGAGGTGATTGCAGTGAAGGATGTAGACACACTGAGGTGATTGCAGTAAAGGATGTAGAAACACTTAGGTGATATCAGTAAAGAATGTAGACACACTGAGGTGATATCAGTAAAGGATGTAGAAACACTGAGGTGATATCAGTGAAGGATGTAGACACACTGAGGTGATTGCAGTGAAGGGTGTAGACACACTGAGGTGATTGCAGTGAAGGATGTAGACACACTGAGGTGATATCAGTAAAGGGTGTAGAAACACTGAGGTGATATCAGTAAAGGATGTTGGGCCAAGAGTACTAATCTGGAGGAAGGTGATCCTATAGGCCTATACAGCTGTAACCTCAAGGGGTGGGGCCAAGAATACTCATCTGGAGGAAATGTATGGAACTGGTGAAAATAGGATGGTATGCTTTATTTAAAAAAATGTAAGAATAGCATAAAATCTTTGCGCCTAAGAGAAGCTAACAGAGGATTGACAGTCCAATAAAATCCTTCTGCGGTCTTAAAAGGATGCTAAGGCAAAGGCATCTACAGTGGGGAGAACAAGTATTTGATACACTGCCGATTTTGCAGGTTTTCCTACTTACAAAGCATGTAGAGGTCTGTAATTTTTATCATGGGTACACTTCAACTGTGAGAGACGGAATCTAAAACACAAATCCAGAAAATCACATTGTATGATTTTTAAATAATAAGTAATAAGTATTTGTTCACCAACCAACCAGTAAGAATTCCGGCTCTCACAGACCTGTTAGTTTTTCTTTAAGAAGCCCTCCTGTTCTCCACTCATTACCTGTATTAACTGCACCTGTTTGAACTCGTTACCTGTGTAAAAGACACCTGTCCACACACTCAATCAAACAGACTCCAAACTCTCCACAATGGCTAAGACCAGAGAGCTGTGTAAGGACATCAGGGATAAAATTGTAGACCTGCACAAGGCTGGGATGGGCTACAGGACAATAGGCAAGCAGCTTGGTGAGAAGGCAACAACTGTTGGCGCAATTATTAGAAAATGGAAGAAGTTCAAGATGACTGTCAATCTCCCTCGGTCTGGGGCACCATGCAAGATCTCACCTCGTGGGGCATCAATGATCATGAGGAAGGTGAGGGATCAGCCCAGAACTACACGGCAGGACCTGGTCAATGACCTGAAGAGAGCTGGGACCACAGTCTCAAAGAAAACCATTAGTAACACACTACGCCGTCATGGATTAAAATCCTGCAGCGCACGCAAGGTCCCCCTGCTCAAGCCAGCGCATGTCCAGGCCCGTCTAAAGTTTACCAATGACCATCTGGATGATTCAGAGGAGGAATGGGAGAAGGTCATGTGGTCTGAGGAGACAAAAATAGAGCTTTTTGGTCTATACTCCACTCGCCGTGTTTGGAGGAAGAAGAAGGATGAGTACAACCCCAAGAACACCATCCCAACCGTGAAGCATGGAGGTGAAAACATCATTCTTTGGGGATGCTTTTCTGCAAAGGGGACAGGACGACCGTATTGAGGGGAGGATGGATGGGGCCATGTATCGCGTGATCTTGGCCAACAACCTCCTCCCCTCAGTAAGAGCATTGAAGATGGGTCGTGGCTGGGTCTTCCAGCATGACAACGACCCGAAACACACAGCCAGGGCAACTAAGGAGTGGCTCCATAAGAAGCATCTAAAGGTCCTGGAGTGACCTAGCCAGTCTCCAGACCTGAACCCAATAGAAAATCTTTGGAGGGAGCTGAAAGTCCGTATTGCCCAGCGACAGCCCCGAAACCTGAAGGATCGGGAGAAGGTCTGGATGGAGGAGTGGGACAAAATCCCTGAACTCTCTGTAATTGCAAACAAAGGTTTCTGTACCAAATATTAAGTTCTGCTTTTCTGATGTATCAAATACTTATGTCATGCAATAAAATGCAAATTAATTATTTAAAAATCATACAATGTGATTTTCTGGATTTTTGTTTTAGATTTCGTCACTCACAGTTGAAGAGTACCTATGATAAAAATTGCAGACTTCTACATGCTTTGTAAGTGGGAAAACCTGCACAATCGGCAGTGTATCAAATACTTGTTCTCCCCACTGTAGTTGTCTATTGGACAGGAAGGATTGTTGTCTGGTACTCCAATAATAGCTATTTCTGCATTGGGCTGTAACTTTATATCAAATGCTTCAGAAAGTGTATTGAATATAGTGGACCAGTAATCTACCAGATGGGGACAGGACCAGAACATATCCGCCAAGGAGCTTTTAAACCTGTTACATGTACCATCAATATTTGGGACAATCTCGCTTTACTGAAATTAATATGGTGATGTACCTTAAACTGTACAAGAAGAGCTTCCGTTTATCCTAAGGCACTGTTACAGACTTCCTCAGAGATCTCTCCACTAAGTTCATTTTCCCACTCAGATCGGATTTTAATTGATGGGACATTATCATGTACCAAAAAATAGGTTTAAATTGTGTTTTCAAAAGGGCATCGAAACCCGGTCCGGGTGGTAAAATTGGAAAGGTGGGGCCTTGAGTGCAAATAAACTTGCAAATTTGGAAATACCTAAGTAAACTTGAACGGGGTAGATTCAATTTGATAGCGAGGTTGTCAAAATTGGCAAAGAATCCGTCAATATAGGAGGTAATTAAACTTAGTAAGGCCATTCCTCTGCCACAGCCTGAAAGCTGAATCCAGTTCAGCTAGAAGGAAGAAGTGATTAATACATATAGTACATTGAATAGAGAAATCAAAGAATTTTATTGTTGGCGGAATTGAGTCAAAATCTTAAGAGTACTAATAACAATTGCAATAGATGTGTAGCGTGAAGTTGAGAGAGGAAACAAATAGGAAGAGAAACAGGAGTTGGCTTCTGGTTGACACCAGTCAGTTTCTGGTTGACACCAGTCAGTTTCTGTTTGACACCAGTCAGTTTCTGTTTGACACCAGTCAGTTTCTGTTTGACACCAGTCAGTTTCTGGTTGACACCAGTCAGTTTCTGGTTGACACCACACCAGTCAGTTTCTGGTTGACACCAGTCAGTTTCTGTTTGACACCAGTCAGTTTCTGGTTGACACCACACCAGTCAGTTTCTGTTTGACACCAGTCA
>CM042384.1:26598932-26611432 GCA_023634145.1 Thymallus thymallus
GGGAAGGGCTCGTAAGCAAGCATTTCACGGTAAAGCCTACACCAGTTGTTTTGAGGGTGACATTTCAACCACAGGATTATGTTATCATGGTAACCAAATTTCAACATAGACAAACCTTGTATGAAATATGTTAAATTTGTACCTTTAAAACAACGTCAGATCTTCCACTTTATATCCGCTATCCAAAAATAAACTATAGACTGGGAAGTACCACCTACTGGAGAGTTGATCTATCTACAGCTATACACTTCGTCTCCCATCCAGGGTTTTAAACAAGCCCAGCTTAACAATTTGTCACTGACCATTACCAATGTGCTATCGTGAGAATTACTGTAGAAAGATCTCCACTTAAAAAACAAATAGATTCACTGTTGCTATCGATGTCATTCCAAAGGGTAGGTTTATTAAAGGAGAAAATGTATTAAATGTGACCATACTATCATTTATATATTTATATATAATGAGGCTTTTTAGGCCTATATAGCATTTGCAAAGTCATCAACCCAGAATTAAATAAAAAAATAGACAGTACATAGGTCTAGGGTTTCAAGCTCTGGTTGATTTAAAATGTAATGATATTTCGTTATTTTGAATTGTGTTTGTCAACGCAACCAAATATCAACATTTGAAAACAATCAAAGTTAAATAATAGAACTAAATCAAATGAAACTTTATTTAAAGTGTATTTAAAGTTTGATTTTATTTTATTTAGTCTTATTCTTTAACTTGGATTTTCGGTTGAGATGGAGACGTGAATCCAACCAAACTGGAATTAAAGCCAGACTTAAGTCAGTGGCACAGATGTAACTATCCAAGCAGAATATAACTCACCTTCAAATGTTGATATTTGGTTGTGTTGACAACCAAACACAATTCAAGATCACTTGTGAAAATACAATAAATAGCCTATTAACTTGTCGACTAGTTAACAAATTATATGTTGGATTCACGTCTCCAGCTCAACCACAAAAAAAAAGTTGGGATTAAAGCCAATGGCTCAGTTGGAACTATCCAATTGGTGATACTTGGTTGCATTGTCAACCAAACACAATTCAGTATTACTTTTGTAATACAGTAAATAGCCTAAAGTTAATGCTATCTTACAAAATAATGTAACATTCAACCTTAAATAAGGGATCATAGCTTTCACTTGTATTCAGTCTATGTCAAATAAAATAAAATAAATCGTATTGGTCACATACACGTGTTTAACAGATGTTAATGCAGGTGTAGTGAAATGCTTGTGTTTCTAGCTCCGACAGTGCAGTAATATCTAACAAGTAATACACACACATCTAAGTAAAGGAATGACATTAAGAATATATAAATATATGGACCAGCAATGTCAGAGCGGCATTGACTAAGATACAGTACAATATATACATATGAGATGAGTAATGCAGGATATGTAAACATTATTAAAGTGAACATTTATTAAAGTGGCCAGTGATTTCTTATTCTATATCTATAGGCAGCAACCTCTAATGTGTTAGCGATGGCTATTTAGCAGTCTGATGGCCTTGAGATAGAAGCTGTTTTTCAATCTCGAGGTCTCAGCTTTGATGCACCTGTACTGACCTCACCTTCTGGATGAATGTTTTATTTTTATTTAACTAGGAAAGTCAGTTAAGAACAAATTCTTATTTACAATGACGGCCCACCCCAGCCAAACCCAGACGACGCTGGGCCAATTGTGCACCGCCCTATGGGACTCCCAATCACAGACAGTTGCAATACAGCCTGGGTTCGAACCAGGGTCTGCAGTGACACCTCTAGCACTGAGATGCAAGTGCCTTAGACTGCTGCGGTAAGGGATAGGGAAGATACTAGTCAGTTGTACAACTGAATGCATTCAACTGAAATGTGTCTTCCGCATTTTAACCAACCCGGCTCAGGTGGTTGTTGTCCTTGATGATCTTTTTGGCCTTCCTGTGACATCGGATGGTGTAGGTGTCCTGGAGGGCAGGTAGTTTTCCCCCGGTAATGCATTGGTCAGACCGCACCACCCTCTGGAGAGCCCTGCGGTGTCATGGTAAAAGCAGTGTTCCTAATGTTTTGAACACTCAGTGTAGGTTGTTATCTCATCTATCAACGTCTCAACCAAATATGACACAATTATCCACGTTGAAATAAAGTGATGTGCCCAGTGGGTTAGTTTTACAAATGACTAGTGAAATGGTGTGCCCAATGGGTTAATATTACAAATGACTAGTGAAGTGGTGTGCCCAATGGGTTAATATTACAAATGACTAGTGAAGTGGTGTGCCCAATGGGTTAGTATTACAAATGACTTGTGAAGTGGTGTGCCCAATGGGTTAATATTACAAATGACTAGTGAAGTGGTGTGCCCAATGGGTTAGTATTACAAATGACTAGTGAAGTGGTGTGCCCAATGGGTTAGTATTACAAATGACTAGTGAAGTGGTGTGCCCAATGGGTTAATATTACAAATGACTAGTGAAGTGGTGTGCCCAATGGGTTAGTATTACAAATGACTAGTGAAGTGGTGTGCACAATGGGTTAATATTACAAATGACTTGTGAAGAGGGAAATATAACGGTACCCCCTCTCTCTCTGTCTAAATATCTCTGTCTCTCCCCTCTCTCTCTGTCTAAATATGTCTCTGTCTACCCCCTCTCTCTCTGTCTAAATATGTCTCTGTCTACCCCCTCTCTCTCTGTCTAAATATGTCTCTGTCTATCCCCTCTCTCTCCGTCTAAATATGTCTCTGTCTATCCCCTCTTTCTCTGTCTAAATATGTCTCTGTCTCTCCCCTCTCTCTCTGTCTAAATATGTCTCTGTCTCTCCCCTCTCTCTCTGTCTAAATATGTCTCTGTCTCTCCCCTCTCTCTCTGTCTAAATATCTCTGTCTCTCCCCTCTCTCTCAGTCTAAATATGTCTCTGTCTACCCCCTCTCTCTCTGTCTAAATATGTCTCTGTCTATCCCCTCTCTCTCAGTCTAAATATGTCTCTGTCTCTCCCCTCTCTCTCCGTCTAAATATGTCTCTGTCTCTCCCCTCTCTCTCCGTCTAAATATGTCTCTGTCTATCCCCTCTCTCTCCGTCTAAATATGTCTCTGTCTCTCCCCTCTCTCTCAGTCTAAATATGTCTCTCTCTCCCCTCTCTCTCAGTCTAAATATGTCTCTGTCTCTCCCCTCTCTCTCAGTCTAAATATGTCTCTGTCTATCCCCTCTCTCTCCGTCTAAATATGTCTCTGTCTCTCCCCTCTCTCTCAGTCTAAATATGTCTCTGTCTATCCCCTCTCTCTCCGTCTAAATATGTCTCTGTCTATCCCCTCTCTCTCAGTCTAAATATGTCTCTGTCTCTCCCCTCTCTCTCCGTCTAAATATGTCTCTGTCTATCCCCTCTCTCTCAGTCTAAATATGTCTCTGTCTATCCCCTCTCTCTCCGTCTAAATATGTCTCTGTCTATCCCCACTCAGTCTTTGCAGGGAACTAAAACTATGCAATGATAAAAATAACATAAAGGGACACAAATGTACAGCTAAAAGCGGTGTGCCCAGTTGGTTAGCAGCACAAGTCCAAGATGCGCTAGAAAATAGTAACTAGGGGAAAATAAATATTGGATTTAAGGATTAGCTCCCATTGTCACCTACTAAAGCTAATGTACTTGTGCCAACCTGAAATCATTACCCACTGGACCGTAACCTGCCAAGCTTATAAAAAGAGAATGAAAAGGTTGAATGGAGGAAGTCAGAGAACACAAACACACACACACTACCGTCCATTACAATGGTAGTGTTCTGCTCTGCTGATGATGAAGTGCAAATGGACCGAACAGGCCTCCATTCATCAATAACCCCACACTCCTCTTTCACCTCTCTCTCTCTCTCTCTCTCTCTCTCTCTCAATTCAATTCAATTCAATTCAAGGGGATTTATTGGCATGGGAAACATATGTTAACATTGCCAAAGCAAGTGACGTAGATAATAAACAAAAGTGAAAGAAACAATCAGAATGAACAGTAAACATTACACTCACAGAAGTTCCAAAATAATAAAGACATTTCAAATTTCATATTATGTCTATATAGTGTCGTAACGATATGCAAAAGAATCAAGTATGAAAGGGAAAATAAATAAACATAAATATGGGTTGTATTTACAATGGTGTTTGTTCTTCACTGGTTGCCATTTTCTTGTGGCAACAGGTCACAAATCTTGCTGCTGTGATTTCACGCAGTAGATACAGTGGGGAGAACAAGTATTTTATACACTGCCGATTTTGCAGGTTTTCCCACTTACAAAGCATGTAGAAGTCTGTAATTTTTATCATAGGTACTCTTCAACTGTGAGTGACGGAATCTGTATAAGGAGTGTATAAGGAGAAGATGGAGGACAAGCTGAGGCAGAGCCAGGTGAGAGAGGTGTGGAAGGGTATGAGAAATATCACTGGCTTCAAAAAGTCAAACAGTGGGCAGATGGAGGGGACCCAGGACAGAGCCAATGAGCTGAACCAATTTTTTAACAGGTTTGATACTGGCCCTGTCCACCTCCCCTCCAGCTCCACAGATCACATACCCTCACGGCTGTCCCACCCCCACTTTGCTCACAGCACCTCTGCTGAGACAATCAGTGACCCCACCTCTGCCCCTGCTCCCCCTGGACTGATCCTCAACACCCCCCTTCCCCCACCTCCCCACCTGGGCTGGCTTTCACCACCAACCAAGTGAAGAGAGAGCTGGAGAGACTACACCAGTGGAAAGCGGCGGGCCCTGATGGCATCAGCCCAATGGTGCTGAGGGTCTGTGCTGACCAACTGTGTGGAATACTCCAGCATCTTTTCAACCTTAGCCTGAGCCTAGAAAGGGTTCCTGTGCTGTGGAAAACATCATGCCTCGTCCCAGTGCCCAAGAAGGCACACCCCACTGTCCTGAATGACTTCAGACCTGTAGCGCTAACATCCCACATCATGAAGACCCTGGAAAGGTTAGTCCTCGCTCACCTCAGACCCCTGGTGTGTTCATCAATGGACCCCCTGCAGTTTGCATACCAGCGCAACATCGGGGTGGATGATGCAATCATCTACCTTCTGCAGAGGGCCTACTCTCACCTGGACAACGCAGATTGCACTGTGAAGGTTATGTTTTTTGACTTCTCCAGTGCCTTCAATACCATTCAGCCCCTGCTACTCGGTGAGAGGATGAGGAGGATGAAAGTGGAAGCACCCTTAGTCTCCTGGGTCACGGACTACCTGACCGGTAGGCCACAATTTGTGCGACTACAGAGCTGTGTGTCAGAACGGGCAGTTAGCAACACAGGGGCCCCCCAGGGAACGGTCCTGTCCCCCTTCCTGTTCACCCTCTACACCTCAGACTTCAGATTTAACTCTAAAACATGCCACCTACAGAAGCTCTCAGATGACTCTGCTATTGTAGGGTGCATCAGAGGTGGGCAGGAGGAGGAGTACAGGAGCACAATCAGTGACTTTGTGTTGTGGTGTGAGCAGAACCACCTTCAGCTCAACATCAGCAAAACAAAGGAGATGGCGGTGGACTTCAGGAGAACCAAGGCACAACTGACTGCAGTCCCTATACAGGGGATGGATGTGGAAATGGTTGGGTCATACAAGTTCCTGGGAGTCCATATGGACAACAGGCTGGAAAGGGCCGGTAACACCGGGGCCCTGTACAAAAAGGGCCAGAGCCGACTCTACTTTCTGAGGAGGCTCAGGTCCTTCAACGTGTGCAGTAAAATACTGCATACCTTCTACCAGTCTGTGGTGGCCAGTGCCATCTTTTTTGCAGTGGTGTGCTGGGGAGCAAACATCAAAGCCGGTGATGCTTCTCGGGTAAATTAGCTGATCAGGAAGGCTAGCTCTGTCCTGGGGATGAGCCTTGATACTCTAGAGGAGGTGGCGGAGAGACGGATCCTGGCCAAACTGCTGGCTATCATGGACAACGTCACCCACCCTCTGCACGCTATGGTTATGACGCAGAGGAGCACTTTCAGTCACAGACTGATCCCACCACGGTGTGCCAGAGAGCGCTACAGGAGGTCCTTCCTGCCGGCGGCTATTAGACTATATGATGCCTCACCGGGGTGCCGTGCCGTCGGCAACATAGATCTGGAACTGTTGGGGTGCTAGGACCTAGTTTAACAATTATGCATCCATCTGTGAGTAACTCTGGTCCGTCAGCACTCATCCACTCAGGACCTATTTATTCATACAGGTCTGTATATACATACTCATGTACAGTTGTTATATCATATCACATGCAATATTGTAAGTAATTATTGGACTTAACTTACGTAGGCATTCACTCAGGAATGCATATTAGTATCCTGCCAATTGCACCTTTTCTCATTGCTTTTAGTATATCGAATGTGCAATACGTGCAGTTGTCTGTAATTAAACCCTGCGCACTAAGGACTGTATTTTAAGGGAATTACTACTATTACCCCAAATGATATCATACACACATTTAGCTATTAAAGTATATCTTCCTGTCATTTACCTGTACAGTTTGTGTAACCATGCAAGTATTCACTTATCTGTAAATATAACTGTATACCTAACTGTACAGCTAATTTAACCATGCAAAATGTTCACTTACCTGTTCATTTACCCAGTCTGTCTATTAAGTAAACTATTATTACCCTCGCTCATATCATACGCATTTTTAGCTACTGAAGTATTTCTCTGCCATCGACCTGTATAGTATAGTTAACCATCCAACATCCACCAATGTATAGTGTACATATTCAGCCAACCACTCATACTATGCAATGTCTTTTTATAGCTTTTTTTGCACTCCAGATAACTTGTATTTCTATACTTTTTCATACTGCCGCTCTATGTATCATGTACCGTGTATCTGTCTTTTGTGTATTTTCGTTCTGGCATTTTGCACCTGCCCTGTCTTTTGTTGTAGCTGCTTGGCAATGAAATTTCCCCCCCAGGGGATCAATAAAGTACCTATCTATCTATCTATCTAAAACAAAAATCCAGAAAATCACATTGTATGATTTTTTAAGTCATTAATTTGCATTTTATTGCATGACATAAGTATTTGATACATCAGAAAAGCAGAACTTAATATTTGGTACAGAAACCTTTGTTTGCAATTACAGAGATCATACGTTTCCTGTAGTTCTTGACCAGGTTTGCACACACTGCAGCAGGGATTTTGGCCCACTCCTCCATCCAGATCCTTCAGGTTTCGGGGCTGTCGCTGGGCAATACGGACTTTCAGCTCCCTCCAAAGATTTTCTATTGGGTTCAAGTCTGGAGATTGGCTAGGCCACTCCAGGACCTTGAGATGCTTCTTACGGAGCCACTCCTTAGTTGCCCTGGCTGTGTGTTTCGGGTCGTTGTCATGCTGGAAGACCCAGCCACGACCCATCTTCAATGCTCTTACTGAGGGAAGGAGGTTGTTGGCCAAGATCTCGCGATACATGGCCCCATCCATCCTCCCCTCAATACGGTGCAGTCGTCCTGTCCCCTTTGCAGAAAAGCATCCCCAAAGAATGATGTTTCCACCTCCATGCTTCACGGTTGGGATGGTGTTCTTGGGGTTGTACTCATCCTTCTTCTTCCTCCAAACACGGCGAGTGGAGTTTAGACCAAAAAGCTCTATTTTTGTCTCATCAGACCGCATGACCTTCTCCCATTCCTCCTCTGGATCATCCAGATGGTCATTGGCAAACTTCAGACGGGCCTGGACATGCGCTGGCTTGAGCAGGGGGACCTTGCGTGCGCTGCAGGATTTTAATCCATGACGGCGTAGTGTGTTACTAATGGTTTTCTTTGAGACTGTGGTCCCAGCTCTCTTCAGGTCATTGACCAGGTCCTTCCGTGTAGTTCTGGGCTGATCCCTCACCTTCCTCATGATCATTGATGCCCCATGAGGTGAGATCTTGCATGGTGCCCCACACCGAGGGAGATTGACCGCCATCTTGAACTTCTTCCATTTTCAAATAATTGCGCCAACAGTTGTTGCCTTCTCACCAAGCTGCTTGCCTATTGTCCTGTAGCCCATCCCAGACTTGTGCAGGTCTACAATTTTATCCCTGATGTCCTTACACAGCTCTCTGGTCTTGGCCATTGTGGAGAGGTTGGAGTCTGTTTGATTGAGTGTGTGGACAAGTGTCTTTTATACAGGTAACGAGTTCAAACAGGTGCAGTTAATACAGGTAATGAGTGGAGAACAGGAGGGCTTCTTAAAGAAAAACTAACAGGTCTGTGAGAGCCGGAATTCTTACTGGTTGGTAGGTGATCAAATACTTATGTCATGCAATAAAATGCAAATTAATTATTTAAAAATCATACAATGTGATTTTCTGGATTTTTGTTTTAGATTCCGTCTCTCACAGTTGAAGTGTACCTATGATAAAAATTACAGACCTCTACATGCTTTGTAAGTAGGAAAACCTGCAAAATCGGCAGTGTATTAAATACTTGTTCTCCCCACTGTATGTGTGTCCATCAAAATTGGATTTGTTTTTTAATTCTTTGTGGATCTGTGTAATCTGAGAGAAATATGTGTCTCTAATAACGTCATACATTTGGCAGGAGGTTAGGAAGTGCAGCTCAGTTTCCACCTCATTTTGTGGGCAGTGTGCACATAGCCTGTCTTCTCTTGAGAGCCAGGTCTGCCTACGGCGGCCTTTCTCAATAGCAAGGCTATGCTCACTGAGTCTATACATAGTCAAAGCTTTCCTTAAGTTTGGGTCAGTCACAGTGGTCAGGTATTCTGCCACGGTGTACTCTCTGTTTAGGGCCAAATAGCGTTCTAGTATGCTCTGTTGTTTTGTTAATTCTTTCCAATGTGTCAAGTAATTATCTTTTTGTTTTCTCATGATTTGGTTGGGTCTAATTGTGTTGCTGTTCTGGGGCTCTGTGTGGTCTGTTTGTGTTTGTGAACAAAGCTCCAGGACCAGCTTGCTTAGGGGACTCTTCTCCAGGTTCATCTCTCTGTAGGTGATGGCTTTGTTATGGAAGGTTCGGGAATCACTTCCTTTTAGGTGGTTGTAGAATTTAACGTCTCTTTTCTGGATTTTGATAATTAGCGGGTATCGGCCTTATTCTGCTCTGTATGCATTATTTTGTGTTTTTCTTTGTACACGGCAGATATTTTTTCAGAATTCTGCATGCAGAGTCTCAATTTGGTGTTTGTCCCATTTTGTGAATTCTTGGTTGGTGAGCGGACCACAGACCTCACAACCATGAAGGGCAAAGGGTTCTATAACTGATTTAAGTATTTTTAGCTAGATCCTAATTGGTATGTCGAATTTTATATTCCTTTTGATGGCATAGAAGGCCCTTCCTGTAGGCACTCCTTGTTTGGTGACAGAAGCACCAGATCATCAGCAAACAGTAGACATTTGACTTCAGATTCTAGTAGGGTGAGGCCGGGTGCTGCAGACTGTTCTAGTGTCCTCGCCAATTTGTTGATATATATGTTGAAGAGGGTGGGGCTGAAACTGCATCCCTGTCTCACCCCACAGCCCTGTGGAAAGAAATGTGTGTGTTTTTTACCAATTTTAACCGCACACTTTTTTTTTGTGTACATGGATTTTATAAAGTAAGATGTTTTTCCGCCAACACCACTTTCCATCAATTTGTATAGGAGACATTTGCTCAGTACATTGTTTTCACTGAGGAAATTAACTAGTCTGCTGTTAATGATAATGCAGAGGATTTTCCCAAGGTTGGTGTTGACGCATATCCCACGGTAGTTATTGGGGTCAAATTTCTCTCTCTCTCTCTCTCTCTCTCTCTCTCTCTCTCTCTCTCTCTCTCTCTCTCTCTCTCTCTCTCTCTCTCTCTCTCTCTCTCTCTCTCTCTCTCTCTCTCTCTCTCTCTCTCTCTCTCTCTCTCTCTCTCTCTCTCTCTCTCTCTCTCTCTCTCTCTCTCTCTCTCTCTCTCTCTCTACCCCCCTCTCACTCTCTCTCTCTCTCTCTCCCCCTCTCTCTCTCTCTCTCTACCTCTCTCTCTCTCTATCCCCTCTCTCTCTCTCTCTCTCTCTCTCTCTCTGTCTCTATCTCTATCCCTTCTCTCCAGTGTCCATACCTCATCTCTTCCACCTATTCCACCTCTCTCCTCTCTGTGGTCCAACCAAGGTAAGTGAACATGTTTCACTGTCCTTGTTGTTACTATATGGAAAAGAGAAAGGACAATTGTATTATTATCATAGTCAGACAAAGATGAATATACACCTTTATGGTAACCATCAAAATCATCTCTCTCTTCTAGCATGGGGTTAAAAACACATGTCTGAGGACGTTGGGAGATGATGTGGAAATTGCCCACTAGGGGCAACAGTAAGTGCTATAAGCATCTGCCTCTGATTCCAAAGGTTACCAGTTTAAGCCTTCCCAAACCTTAACCCTTAACTTAACCATTCGGAGTTAATACCTAACCTTAAGATTTTGTAGTTAATGCCTAAACTTAACCTTAAGAAAAGTGGATGCACGTCTAATTGTGACGTGAGACTGTGAGAGTTAGTTGCGTCTGTCCGTGCATGTGTGCTTGTGTGTGTGCATGTGTGCTTGTGTGTCTGTGTGTTTGTGTGTGCGTTTGTGTGGGTGCATGCGTGCGTGTGTGCGTGCGTGCGTGGGCGTGCATGTGCGCGTGCGCGTGGTCTGAGTGGGTTGTGTATTCCCTCAGGGTCGGTTGGGTAACACCGATCAGAGAGAGAGATGGAGGTTAAATGACCAGACCTGAGAGAAACACACACACACAAACACACGCACACACACACATGCCCAGGTTTCAGTGGACAGCATTGTAAGAATCCTAGGGGAGTAAGGGACTTGTGAGAGCCAAACTAACTTTGTCAGTTCACTCTCAGATCCATACCTCTCACGCCTGACCCATTACCTGGATGTGTTCATTCTACAACGTCAAATAGCTTCCATCCACAGAAAATTAAACTCTGTCAAAGATTTTACGGACTGATACTGAAAACACTGAATTAAACTACACTATCTAGAACCTTAATGGTTATTCACCTGTCCCCATAGGAGAACCCTTTGAAGAACCCTTTTTGGTCCAGGTAGAAACGTTTTTGGTTTTAGGTAGAACCCTTTTGGGAACCTACCTGGAACCAAAAAGGACCTCACTTGGAACCAAAAAGGGTTATCATCTACTGAAAACAGAATTAAACTAGGATCAAACACCTAACGGACTGCTACTGAAAACATAATTAAACCAGGGTCTAACACACCTAACGGACTGCAACGGAAAACAGAATTAAACTACAGTCTAACTAGGGACACAATCTCATTTTAAGTCCTGTAAACTGAGATTGTGTCCCAAATGAAAACTATTGCCTTCATAGTGCACTGGGCCATGGTCAAAAGTAGTGCACTATATAAGGCATACGGTGCCATTTGGGACGTGTCCTGAGTTGAATAAACTCTGTTACACTGTGAGAGTGAGAGGTGGTCCCCAGAGAGTGGCTGGATTAAGTAAAACTATAGTGTTTTAGAGTAACTCTGAGAGGTAACTGGAGAGGGGTGAACTGAATCAGTACTATGGCTGCTGGGTAATGTCTTTATCAGGGCAGTTTAACTCTGTCAACACCCCTGACACACACACACTCCATCAGCACCCTCTCAGAGATAGTCAGTAGCAGTGCAGAACATGTGGCTGAGAGATCAGCTAAGGCTGGGGTATTCCAAACCAAGCTTTATAGAGAGATCAGCTAAGGCTGGGGTATTCCAAACCAAGCTTTATAGAGAGATCAGCTAAGGCTGAGGTATTCCAAACCACGCTTTATAGAGAGATCAGCTAAGGCTGGGGTATTCCAAACCAAGCTTTATAGAGAGATCAGCTAAGGCTGGGGTATTCCAAACAGAGCTTTATAGAGAGATCAGCTAAGGCTGGGGTATTCCAAACCAAGCTTTATAGAGAGATCAGCTAAGGCTGGGGTATTCCAAACAGAGCTTTATAGAGAGATCAGCTAAGGCTGGGGTATTCCAAACCAAGCTTTATAGAGAGATCAGCTAAGGCTGGGGTATTCCAAACAGAGCTTTATAGAGAGATCAGCTAAGGCTGGGGTATTCCAAACCAAACTTTATAGAGAGATCAGCTAAGGCTGGGGTATTCCAAACAGAGCTTTATAGAGAGATCAGCTAAGGCTGGGGTATTCCAAACCAAGCTTTATAGAGAGATCAGCTAAGGCTGGGGTATTCCAAAGAGGGCTCTAATGACGGCTTGACACTGCTCACTATGCACTTGCCCTGTATCTAGCACACACTAATGCAAGATGCCTGGGGAGAGCTATAGTCTCTCTCTCTCTTTCTCCCTCTCTCTCGCTCTCTCTCTCGCACTCTCTCTATCTATCGCTTTCTCTCCCTCTCTCCATCGCTCTCTCTCTCTTTCTGTTTCTCTAGCTCTCTCTCTCTCCCTCTCTCCCTCTCCCCCCCCCCCTCTCTCTCTCTCTCTCTCTCTCTCTCTCAGGACAGTGTTGATAGACAGTGTACAACAGCTGGTCTGGGGCTGATGTCCATCTTTAAGGAGCATGTGTCTTTC